>CAOKZL010003441.1:0-187200 GCA_948472985.1 Iguana delicatissima | reverse complement strand
GGGCTTCAGGACAGGTGTAGTATTTCCCATGCAAAACCTCCTCTTAAAACCCTCTATCCAACTCTTACCTTTCTTTCAATAGGCCTGTGTGAGTGTGCTGCATAGATATGTTGTGATTGTGTTATCAAAATAAAAGAAAACAATGTAATTTACTTCTGTTTGGTCATTGACTCGGCCTGACCCCGTAGACACTGGGTTCAAGATCTTGGTAGGTTGCCCTGCCTCTTGCATTGCTTAGCTTGTGCTCTTGCTAATTCTCATTCTTCTGTAATTGTGAGCACATTGAGGTGTCCCTCCCGGGACCCAGAAATCAGTGTAACACATATATAAGTTAACACACAACTATGTTCCACTGATGGACTGGGGCTAACAGTTGCATTTAGGCAAAAGAAATTATGCTCTGCCCTCAAAATTACTTTTTTTTTATCATGTGCATATAGTTGATTAAAACTCATTATTCAAAAATTGCACTCATACTTTCTTGAATGAGACCACATCTCTAGTCAAAATATTTGATATCCAGAAATCAATTTGATGCTGTAAGAAAGCAAAATCAAAGATTGAATGAAGGTTTTCCTCTTTTAAACAAACTTATATTATTTGAACTATTTTATTTAAAGTTGCAACACCATTATAAGAAGGAGATTGCAGTGTGGGAAAATCTCATCTTCAGCGCAACTGGAACTGCATAAAAGGAGTTGATCTGTAACACACACCATCTTCTGTGATAGAAATGAGAGTTCTTGAATTCATACTATATTTCCAAGGTCAGTGAGGTGATGATAACTGCCATAGTCTTTTATAATTTTAAAATAAAGCCTAAAGGATTAAAAAAAAACTGGATGTAACTCTTCAAAAGGTTTAGTATTAAGAGAAACTGCAAGGGTATTCAGCTGTGACTCAGCTGCCCTGGAAATGGCTGTGTTTTCTCCTGAAAGTTATCAGATGCATTTGACTGGGTGTTCTTCTTTGAGGAGGAAGGCCTTGGGAATGTTTTGTTGACTTCATCAAGGAAGTTCTGAAGGATTGCTTTTTCTGTGCAAACAATTGAAAAAAAGGATATCTTTAAGCTGAATATTCAGACAAACTTGAAAAATTGTTTCATGTTTGAACAAAATGGGTAGATTGTGAGAGTCTTGCTAAATCTGATATCAATGCACCTTTGTATTTAAACTGCATGTCTTTAAAGAGAATGTTGGTCACTGAATGGTTTTGAAATGTAATAAACACAATAATAAACAAAATTCCAAAAGCTGGGGAGAACTGATCAGAAATTCAGGAAGAGGCAGGAGAGAAGTTTACCTCTTTCCTTTTCTGCTGTCATCTTCACAAAGTCACTCTTCTAAGACTGACATTGCTGCCCTTCTCTATGCTTGTCTGCTGCAATATGGAAAATCATATCACAGCACATAGAAACAAATTGCAGCAGGGAAACAGCAGCAGCTTTCTTGCATAATTTAAAATGAGTTTATCAGAAATGTAGATCTTGTTTTGCCTGAAGTTAGCTTGTCTGTAAAACCTCTGAAGCTCCATGGTGACCAATGGAAGCTTATAACAAGAGCAATCCAGATAACTGCTTTGTCATACATTCTGCACAGCTGGCACCTCTGTTTACCACTGTGGTACACCTGCAATTCCAAATCCTCAGAAAAGGGCCCACTGATAATCATGGCCGTTTCCTGGTGTCACTGCTGCTCTGCCTCCTCGTGGTTACTGTTGACTGTTCAATTTCTCCCTCCAAGTGAATGAGCAGTGAAAAGAATGGGGAGAAGGAGCAAAAATCTCCATTTTTCCTCTAGGAGATGGTATATGTTGAGCCTTGAAGGAAAAGCAAGTACATGTGCAGTATGCAAAAAGAGACAAAGGGGTGTGACATTTTTAAGGCAGGGGAACTGAAAGCATCACACCCAGGGGCCACCCAAAACATGGAATTAGGACTGATGGATGTATCCAGAAACAGGAGTTACAATAGGGCCATCCTTGGATTTTTTTTTGTGTGTGTGTGTGTTTTATTTTGTTTGGATGCAGGGTGACCTGTAATTATTATTGTCCTCTCCCACACCTCCCACCCCACCCCACCCCAAAATTGGTCTTCCAGTGATATGCATATCAGCTCTGGATTAAGCACTTTGATCTTCTCCCTCCTCCCCACCCTCATGCTGTAGACAGTCGGTCCATTTTGTCTTTGTCTTGAATTGCTTTACATGTTCATCTACTCCAGCGCTTCTACAGCACTTTAATTTTGTGTATGGGTACACCACATGACTTCTCCAAAAAGGGCTAGGGGGATGGCTTTGTGACTGACACAGCCAGGCAATCACCACGCTACACACCCTACTGACACAACAGTGAAATCTGGCTTCTACTGAAAGTAGAATCTGTTTCACATGAAAGACCTAGAAGAAAAGGTATTGTTATACTCAAACTGAGGTCAGTGAGCCTTTAACACGTTCTCTGTTTCTGTAAGCAACTCTACCAGCTCCACAATCTCTCTTACCTTGTTACTTCCCAGGTCTGGTGAATAAGCCTTCACCTCTTGCTTGCTGTGAGGCAACGGGATGCTTAAACCACACGCTGTGTTAAAAGCGTAGGTGTGCAGCTGAATGCTGTTTTCTTTATAATTCACCAGTAAACACATCTGGATTCTCCCTGTGTTTATTTTTTATAAATATGTATGTACATATGTATGTATGTATGTGTATAAAAATAAAAAAATGGGGGAAGAATTTTTGTAAAACGGGAAAGAAATATTCACTGAGGGTTCACTTCCCTGTATTTCATAGAATCATAGACAGAAGGGACCAACACGGCATCTAGTCTAACATCCTGCCATAAAGGAATCCACAACTAATGCACTCCTAACAGATGGCCACCCAACCTCTGCTTAAAGTCTTCCAAAGGAGAGTCTACCACTTTCTAGGTAGTTCATTTCACTGTTGAACAGTTCTTACCAACAAGTTCTTCCTAGTGTCAAGGTGGAAGCTTTTTTCATGTAATTTGAATCTATTAGTTTTCTGGTTTCTAGAATAACAGTAAACAAGCTTGCTCCATCTTCTACATGATACCCCTTCAGATATTTAAAAATGGCTCACATATCACCTCCCAATCATTTCTCCTCCAAGCTAAACATACTCAACTCCCCAAGATATTCTTCACAGGGCTTGTCTTCCAGATCTTTACCATCTTGGTTGCCATCCTCTGGCCACACTGCACCTTGTCAATATTCCTCCTCAACTGTGGTACCCAGAACTAGACACAATATTCCATGTAAGGTCTCATCAAAGAAGAAAAGAATAGCACTACTACTTCCCTCAATCTGGATACTTCTGCTGCATGCAGCCTAGAGTTACATTTATTAGCCACTATCTTAATGTAGGTTAAAGAATGCCTGAAGCCAAAGTTTTGAGTAAGGTGTGGGAACTCTGCAGGTCCCAGGGCTGCATGTAGTGCCCAAAGGCCTTCTGTTTGGCTCACGAACTCTTTTCAGACTCTACCAGACTCCCTCCCATGCTTAAAGGGGGGGGGCAAAAAAATTGTTCCTCTTGAAGAGGGACAGGAATTGTGTAGGTTTCCAGCTGTTGTTGACCTACAACTCACAGCAGCCATTAGACAGCATAGCTAATGGGAGCTGCAATCCAGCAAGGTCTGAAGGCCTGCACAATTACCTCCCCTATCCTAGAAGCCTCTAAGAAGTGCAATCTTCTTTAAGTCCTAACCCCACATACAGAGAGCACTTTTTAAAGGCCCAGAACAGCTTTATTAGAAAGCTGGATGTAGTTTTTAATGGTATTCCAGTTTGGAAAGAACAGACAGGCGATACCCACAGGTGTCCAGAGTCATGGAAACTAAGGTAGGCACAGACCCTAGATCTTCCACAGTTGCCTTCCTCTGGTTTACACTTTCCTGACTTGCTTCTACTAGATCAGGCCATCATATGTTTACTGGTAACTAAAAATGAAAATAACATTGAGCTGCCTGGTTTCCATGTAAGGTAGCAGGTAGCTTAAACTCAGGACTCCAGCTTTCTTTCAGCTGGGAGGAAGGTGTAGTGAGTGGCCAAGACGGAACGGTCAGTAAACTGTCCAGGGAAGGAAAAAGGCATAAGAGTAACAGCCATGAACAGCATTGATATCAGCACTGGTCATTACATACGTTTTTTCTGGAAAAATCCTTGTGGGCTTCCTACAGTCAATACCTGGAAAATAAAATGCAGGGTTGCAACATTTCCCCTCCTTGACAGAGTCTCTGTGCCTCTAGGAGAGGGGTGGAAAACCTGTGGTTCTCCACAATTTGCTGGACTCCAATGCCCATCGGCCCTAGACAGGATGCCTAATTGTGAGAGATGATGGGAACTGTAGTCCAACAGGTTCCCCACTCCTACAGTTGCATGACAGATAGGTAGCCAAAAAGTACAGGTCACTATACTGCCATGTTGAGAGAAATGGATCCTGAATTTCTGTTGAATGCACAGAACCTCTTTCAGAGGAAAAGAGAGAAGATGGCAACCATCACAGAAAAAAATAAAAATGGACCATCCATGTCCTGTAATACTTAGGATAGAAAACCCCAGAAATGTAAACTTGTTTATCAAGAAGTAGGGATAGTGAAGATAATACCTCTTTAGCGCCATACACAATCACTGAAAGCACAAACTGATATGGTTCTCTTGCTAAGCAGAACTGGAACTAGACAGCCACCTAGATGGGAACAACTAGGATATAATTTGACAAATGCAATATACAACATTCTAATTCCAACTCACAGGGCTTATGAAAATACAAAAATCCTTGGTGAAAAAAAGTAGAGAGAGATGAGACCCTTCCTCAAAAAAGAAACTAGCGAGGACTGTGAGTGTCCGGTGCCCACAGAACATCAACTGGCTATTGAAAGAAAAAGACTGAAAGCCATGTGGCTGAGGAAGAGGGAATAAAATTGAGTGGTTGGAAAAGAGACACATATAAAGGCAGCTGCCCATTCACACACTCTTTTGTAAGCCAGCCAGCACCTCCTTCACTTACTTTACCTCTCAATACCTGATCATTTTACAGCAAACGGGCATCCTGTTCATTTTCTCTGTTGCTCACCAGTCCTCATTCATAAACTCACTCTCTCATCAGCCAATGCCTGCCAACAAGT
Organism: Iguana delicatissima; assembly: GCA_948472985.1. Taxonomy (NCBI): domain Eukaryota; kingdom Metazoa; phylum Chordata; class Lepidosauria; order Squamata; family Iguanidae; genus Iguana; species Iguana delicatissima. Next base: position 182,064 of record CAOKZL010003441.1, on the reverse strand, counting down.
TCACTTGCTCATGCCAACCAGTCCTTGCGCATCCACTCACTCTTTTACCAGTCAGTCTCTGCCTGTTCACTCTTCTCAACCAGCTGCTTACTCATCCATTCACTTTTTTGTAAGCCAGCATCCACCTCTACGCACTTACTCACTCTCTCCTCAACTAGAGCTGCTTGTTCACTTGCTCCCAATACATTCATTCACCTCCTCACCAGTCAGGATCCATTTATTCACCAATGCCAGGGAGCTGAGATGAAAGAGCTCTAACCTGCCCCCCAGGATAGGAACATGCCACAAGCACAAGAGGGAGGTATCAGCAGACTCAGGGGAACTCTGAGGCTTGCATGAGGTGAAAGAGAAATATCAAATGGGAACCTACAGAAGTGAATGTGCTCACTTGCCACAAAAAGTTAATTGTTGAAAAAAGAAACCAAGAAGGAGAAGAATGGAACAAGGGCTTTTTGGAAAATAAGGACAGAAGAGACACACAGGTATAGAGAAAGAGTAGCAAAAATCTTCTTGCTGTTTAGATAAGGACACTTCCTTGTTTACACAAAAAACCTATTCCCAGGGCAGAAGTGAGAACTGCCATAGGAACTGGCTGAGAAATTCAAGATTCTGATGTGTCTGGAAGTGGGCACCAATGTGTATATTTACCTGACCAAAGAAAACCCCAAAAGCATGAACCAAGAAAAGGGTTCTTTCTTTTTGTAACTCAGTTCTCATTTACAATAGTTTAAAAAAGGATTGATGCTAATAAAAATTCCAAAGGAACTGCAGTTCATTGTTCCTATATTACAGGTTGGAAGTTCCTATATTATGGGTTGGATCACTGGGCAAGAGTGGCCCTGAACAACAGAGTGATATGCTGTATACACTAATACTGTTTGACAACAGGTTGACCACAACCTTGATGTGTTGTCCAGAAGTATTGGATTTTTACAGTAACATTAAAGTTGGACTGAGGCTATACAACAATGCTGCAACACGTGTCATTGCTTTTATCTTTACAATGCACCCGGAGCAGAGTATACAACAACTCTGCCATGTAATTCATATGCCCTTATTGCAGGCTGGAGAACTGTGCTGGGAAAGAATAACTTAAAACATCTCTGCAGCATAGCTCATTATTAATGTTGCAGGTCAGAAACAAGTCTGAAACTGGTTTGGATCTCCAACTGAACATTTCCTCTTATCTCTCATGTTGCAGTAAGGGTCAATTTATTTAAATTGACCCCTTCAGATCTCCTCTGTTGTGCGTAGATATCTCTTGCACCACTGACTTATATGAAGAATGGTTTTGCTTTTAAATATTCAAAAATCTTTTAAAAATTGCTCATGAAGTAAAGTTAAAGCAGGGATTCTTGACTTTAAAGCTAATTTGCTTTGGTGTTTTTTAAACATCCTAAGCCACAGTCCCAGGTAATAATCTCTGCAACATTTTGTTGCAAAGCCTATTTAAAATTTCATTTAAATCTCCTTGAAGATAAGATAGCATGCAAACAAAAGGAATAACTAGTATTGTTCAACTTACATCCTAGAATTTTCCCTGCTTATGGTGGAGAAAAACAAACATATAGGGTTAACAGTAACTGAGACAGTATGTTGTAAGGCCCAGAAATGTCAAGTATCTCCTTTATCTGGATAAAGGATAGTGGAGGCAAGGAGAATGGAAACTATGCAAACGGAAAAATTAGAATACTTACTTTCCATTTAAAAAGGTCTAATAGGAGGCCTACCAATTTTTACCTTCACCAGTGCCTTTGTACAATTCATTGACTATTCCCACCCTACATTACCTGGATAAGGAGATCTGTCCACGTATGCTTTAACTTCTTCTGGGTCTAGAGAATGCAAAACTGATACCATATCAAGATAATCTTTCCCAAAATCTCTCTGGTATGTGGATAGCTGTTTAGTATGTTCATGATTCCAGATCTGAGCAGATGATACTGAAGGAACTGCAGAGACAAGTCAGTAAGAGACATGTAAACCTATGAAATAATAAAATAAAGCACAGTAGTCCCTCAGTATCTACTGGGCTTTAGTTCCAGGACTCCCAGTGGATACCAAAATCCATGGATGCTCAAGTCTCATTATGTGGCATAAAATGGTATTCTTTACATGAAATGGCAAACAACTCAAACAAGTGTTGGAGAGAGCCTGAAGATCTGTGAAATGGTGGGAGGCTACAGCAGAGTATGCCTGCACATCAGCATAGTGCTTGGTGCATGGCAAAAATCAAGGTTTGCTTTTTGGATTTTTTCCCCCCAAATATTTTGAATCCATGGATTCAGAACCTGTGGATATGGATAGCTGATTGTATGAGCTTTTTGTCCTGTCTTTCTCTGACTAATGCCACTGATGCTTATACTTCTCCTTTGGAAATACTGGCTCACACGTTCTCAAAGAGACAGGGCATGTCATTCACATGAAACTCTCTGCTCTCCATGGGGAGACGTGCCTGACACTGCTGCCTTACTGGACCTTGGGAAAAAATTGCTCTTTTGGTATACAGTTCCTAGAAACCCTCAGCAGCATGGTCACAGGTCATGCTGTTGGGGATTTGGGGTGTTGTAAACAACAACAAATGTAAAAGAGCAACTTTTCCAAACTCTATACCACACCCTGCACTATTGTTTCCCCTGCTATCAACACAGCCCCCAGGTACTGAATTTTGGAGAATCCAAGATGGAAGTCATGCACTATTGAACAGAACATAGACATGCTTGATCTGCTATAAGCACGGTTGCCCACCAGGCAAGAGAGTGAGATTGGCCAAATAGCAGAGCCCTGTGCAGTAGTCTAGAGATCACTGGAAGATGTTGGTTCCCTGTGCTATTTCAGTTCTTTATCTGCAGGCTACAAAATTGTGGAACTGGTGCAAGAGAAAAAAACGCTCACCTAAGGAAAGTTACATTTTGGACATTTCCCAAAATCATAAGAGGAATTTTCCAAGTTCTTTCTGCATTCCATTCTGTCTGGCGGGGTTCAGAATAATTTAGATTTCAATGAGAAAAGTATTGACTTTTCTTCTGTGAAACAGAATCTGCTGCAATAGCAAATAGGGCCATTAAATATGCAGTTTAATATTTGGGACTCAGGAACACAACCTCTGCTTTGTATTTGGCTGTATGTCAGAAAAGCATTTCTCTATATTGTTCAGAACAGTCTTTCTGGTGGTGGCTAGCATTTGGCTAGTTTAATAGAAGTAAAAGCACAAAAGATTCTCCAGTCTCTCCTATAACAAGAGTCTCACCAACCAGAACAGCGCAAGTTCTGGAAAGTGTGTCAGAGGGTATGGGAATGCCTTTCTCTGGAGATATGGTATGCAGCAATGGATTTGACCATCTACTGGAATGTCAAGTTATGACCTCACCTGTTGTCGACTTGAATACTTATAGATAAATATAAATATAAATATTACTTTAAAAAAATACCTCCAGTAACTTTCTATCAAAGGAAACCAAACCTGGATATGTGCTACACTCCTGAAACCTCTCATCACTTGGAAAAATGACTCTTTCTCTCTCTCTCTTGTTTACATCTTAAGAAGCTTCCTTGATATCCCTAATTACATATGTGAACACTGCTAACCTACAAATATGCGAACAGAGGCAATCCTGAGAATATTGAATATCTAGGTTTACAAGAAATTTGGGACCACTGAACCAAATTCCAAAAGATGTGCCCAGGTCTTGAAGCCAATGTTACATTAGCCATTACAAGATATTCTCACCAGCGCCTTTTACTGGAATGTGGCGCTTTGCATTGCATCCATATTTCCAAGTAAAGTCCTTTAAATCAGGGGCATGGGTTTCTGGCCGGAAATGATGCCTAAACTCAGTATCTGGAGGCCTTGGGACTAATGTTTTCCAATCCGGAGCAGCAGTAACACCATCTCCTGGAGCAGCTGGAAAAGTTAAGAAGAGATGCCATGGTAAATATAAGCATCCAATTAATTCCTTTCTGTCTGGCCAGAGAATCATGTGAAAAGCAAATGGTAAAAAGCCATTTAGACTGTAATGCTCACCTATTGAGGAGTAAATCCCATGAAATTTAATGAGATTTACTTCTAAGTAAATTTACTTAGATTTACTTCTGAGAAGATTGGATTGCAGTGTTAGTCCTATGCAGTCCTTACTGTGGACCAGCCACCAACAGGATTGTAAGGAAGCATCAAAACATTGAGTTCCTACAGTCTGAGCAGATTACTTTAAAATCACACTTCATCTCAGAAAGATGAACCAACAGTGAATGAACTAGCAGAATAATGTGAGACCCATCAGATGGAGATGACCAACTAGAAGATGCTGAAACGAGAGACTGAGTGCTTTCTTTACTACACATCCAGCTTACAACTAGTGAGTAGTAATCAGTGCTGTACAAACTGTGTGGGAGAGTGATAAATAACATGCCTTCCATTTTTTTAAGTGTTCTGAGACTTGGCTGGTAGGGTGCATGTACCTAGTGAACTGTTATTGGCCTCAACAGGAACAAGTTAAATTGCAGCTGCCTCTGAATCTAAGCAGAACCAAAAATTGTAATGGTTTGGTTCCTTGCTCCTCCTTTCTTTAGTTAAAAGCAGCTGTGTATTTTGAAGTCGGCATTTGGATCCAGGTTACAGCACTGCAGAGAAGGATACCAACCCTTCCCTGTGTTAAATGTACCACTTCAAGCTGCCACCAGCCTGAGGAAGAGGAAAATGACTATAATATGGGTCCCTGTTCTTCTCCCCCTCTAACACCAGACTTACTTTCCATAGCCAACACTTGATTTGAATGAGTAATTTAACTCAGGAGAAGCACTGATGCCCTCCATGCACCTCCAGTCCAAACTGGGTCCCCTGAGGTTGCTTTTATCTAAACAGAAGTCAGTTGGGAGATCTGGTCATGAATCTCCCACATGCGGTCACATCTCTTTTGGTTCTGAGGATGATACAACTCAGACATGAGCAATTCAAGCCTGCAAGACCCCCCCTTTTTTTAAACCAGAAGCTCAAGTCAGGTGTAAAATGTGGTGGGGAAGCTCCTACTCTGTGAATTAAGAACAGGGCACTTTTTTCAGTACCAAAAAATAGTTCAATTCTTTCAGACAGAAATCTCCTCTTGCTTTTCATAATTTTAACAGTCAAAAATAAGGCTGGTTGGGTGGGCAGCTCTACAGTTGTTCCTTTGCTAACTACTTAGGAGTAAAAACTCTGAAGTCCAACAATACCTGATCAGGCCTGTAAAGTTAGAAGTTGGGCAAGCCTGGGTAGAGCCAGCCAAGCACAGCTCATAGAATGCTGTGGAAGAGGGGCACACAGACTATGAGGAGACAAATATAAAAATAAGAGGCCTTTCTGTAATAGAGTGAGATGGGTCAGTCAGAGATAGAGACAAAGCCAGTCAGGAACAAGGGAATGGAGATCTCAAGAGGGATTTTGAGAGCTGAAAATGTGGAGAGTGTTCAGGGAGAAGTGCTATTTTGTTGAAGACTGTGTAGGGAACCAGCATAAGGCTAGATATTAATTTTGTTATATAATAAATGTTGAACGTTTTCATTTAAGAATTGATAAGGAGGTTTGAGTCAGGCATTATCACATACTAGATTTCTGCACGAGACTGTTATAGCGCTATTATTCCACTTTCAACATCCTATGGAATGCTGGGGTTTGCAGTTGAGGGAGGGGCCATCACTGTAAACCCCAGGATTCCATAGGATGTTGAAAGTGGAATAATAGTGCTATAACAGTCTTGTGCAGAAATGGTCATACAACCCAGTGATCAACACAGCCACTTGTCCAATATAGTGGTCACCTCAAGGCCCAAGTGTCAAGACTCAGGAAGCCCATTTTAAGAGTAAAAGAGCAAAGTCAATGATAGGAGCCCAAGGGCTAGAACTGCAGGGCCAATCTGGATAGGGGATCTATCACAAGGAACAACCAAGATGCCATAAAAGCACGCACGTTTTCAGAAACCCTGCTGATCTACCACAAAACATCCAAAGAGAATCAAGTATTTAACAGCTTACCTTCTGCTTACTGGGAACACACTGAGGCTGGAAGCCTGTTAGTACCAACTTGAATAGCCCATTGGACCAATTGTTCAAATTTACTCCACACATAGGTAAATTCAAAGGAGAATCTACAACACTGTTTATTTCCTGCTGCAATGATTTTTGCACATGGGGGAGGGAGTGTGAAAAGATATACAGAACTTAAATTAAATGGTATCTTCAACACCACAAAACAGGCTATGACATCCCTGGGGGACACATGCCTGTTCTATTCTGTAGAAGCAGCTGTGAACTTCAATACAGTCTTAATTACAGTATTTCAAAAACGGGAAGAGAAGCTGAAGTCCTTACCTGGTTGTATCCCTAAATAATCTCTTGCATAAGATGTTTTATATTGCTTTTTTAATACTTCCTCAATCTCTTGCTTGGTAATAGATTTTGTCCAAGGAGAAAGGCTTTCCATAAGCAATGGTGTTTCCTCTCGAGGCATCTGCCATATCAGAAAACGCTGACAATACAACCAGAGAGGGGGTGGAGGAGAGCTGAATGTGAAAAAGCAAGTCTTCAACTGTAATATGTTTGTTTGTTTTTACTTAAGGTGCTGATTTTCTTTTTTTTTTAAAAAAAAGATGGTATGTATACAAGCACTTTCCCACTTTACCCATTTCATGTGTTATATTGTAATTTCCATGCCTTAAGTTTTTAATTCTCATTTTATGCATACCTAGTAGAATAGCTGCTTTTCCTCCTTCCCCTAGCATGAACTGGGAATATGGTCTACGGGATTTGTCTCCCTGCCCCAATAGTACTCCATATCAGGGTTGGGAATCTGTAGCTGCTAACCACTCCAGACAGAAAAGTTTTTAGTGCGCTTTACTTGGTGTAAAGTATATCACTGAACTAAATGTGGCTTGGACTACATATTTCTTGTTGCTACAGCTCAAACTACCAAAGATGCTAAATTAAAAGATATTGCGCAGCTGAAAAATACAGTCCTCTCTCCACATCCACAAATTTGACATGTGCGAATTTGATTATTCACAAAGTACACATATGCCTTCCCCCTGTTTCCTCTCCCTACTCCTTTGCATTTTGCTGGGTGTGGAGAAGGAAGGCAAGTGCACCCAGGCAAAAAGCAAGGAAATAGGGGAGAGGCATGAGCATGCCTTCCTTCTCCCCTCCGGAGCTTTCCCACTCATTCCCTTGCCTCTGGCTCCAGTGCTGAGAATTCATTCCAAGGCAAAAGGCAAGGGAATGTGGGAGAAAGGCATATGCTTGTCTCCCTTCTCCCATTCCCTTGTCTTTGGCCCCGGTGCTGAGAAGGAAAGCTCACACACGAGGGCAACAGGCAAAGAAATGAGAAGGCTAGCCCTGGAAGTTAATGGGAGGGGGATTGCAGGGGGAGTCATTCACGTTTTTTCCACTTTTGCAAAGGCTCTGTGCCCCATTTCTTGCCAAAGTGGAGAGGCCACTGTATTAGTGTTTTTACTCACAAGTAAGCATGCAGGGAGAACCTGCATGGTGTAGCGGTTTGAGCACTAGAATATGGCCCTTTTTGCAGTGCCGCTTTTCGCGTGACGGAGGAGGGCAGCTCGCATGAGAAGCCTTGCCCGAAACGCTGCCGCTTCCCCGCTCCTCCTTACCGCACCTGGCTTCTTCTAGCGCAACAGTCACGCTTCAGCCCCGCCCCCAGCTTCCACAGCGCAGTCTGGGAGCTGTAGGCGGTGCTGGGGGAGGAAGCGCAACCGACTCGCCTGCGATGACGCACTGCACTCAGGTAAGTGCGCACCGCCATGGCGAGCATTACATGAGCGCGGTTTATTTTCGGCTTCAAGCTGAAAATAAAAAAATACGCGGCCGCCCCGCTTCAGCCTCGTGAGCGCCATGCGAGTGGGAGCGCGTCATGCGGAGCGACACTCCCACTCCCGCGAGGCTCAAGGGGCTCTTGCGCGAAAGAGAGGCTATGTGAAAAAGGCCCAAGACTCTGGAGACCAGGGTTCTAATCCCTGAAACCCACTGGACAAGTCACACTCTCTCAGCCTCAGAAGAAGGCAAAGGCAAACTCTCTCTGAACAAAGCTTGCAAAAAAAAAAGAGAGTTTCATCTTGGAGTCACCACAAGTAGGTAATAACTTGAAGGTGCATATCAACAGAGCATGCAGGAGTCAATATAAATACGACCCATCATGCATAGGTAAGGAAAACTTTAATACTACCTCTTTAGCTGTTTTTTTTTAATTAGGCCTCCAGTATAGCAGTTTTTAAAAAAACAGAAAATATGACTTCATTGGTATCAAAGGAAATTCTTTCTTCATTTCATCCCATATAGAGTGGCTGAATTAAAAAAAAGTCAGCAAAGCAAATATAAATCTTGCTTATCTGCCCATTGTAATGCAATCCAGATTGGCCCCCATATGTGTATTGTGAACAAAAAAGAAAATATTTTTAAGAGCACACTGTTAAAACCATAATATGCATTTTAACTCTGAAGTTCCCTAACATTGTCTTTGAGGAGCAGTTCTAGAACCAAACTATAACAGGTGGATGCATGCAAGACAAAATTAAATATGAATCACTTGTAAAATATAAGGAAATGCACCGTATTGATAACAACGGCATTCTTTACCTGCCCAGGTTGAGGGTTATTTCTCCTTATTCCTGATGCAGTACCACTCCTTATAGGTTCTGCCTTGGAATAAGGCTTCCAGCAGTATTCATCTTTGTAAACATTCCTTGCAGTTGGTTCATCAACTTGAAAGGGAATGACATGCCCTTTCCCTGCTCTGGCACTGCAAGGAACAATACAGATGACAAATTAATCTGTAACCTCTAAAATATTTAAATTTGCCGTTATCTCTTGACTTATGTTGTTGCTTTTTAAAGTACAGTGCATGCAATGACAATATGGTTTCATTTATCTAAATCAGGAGTGGGCAAAGTGCAAGCTATGGTGGTATTTGCAGTCTCCCTGGGAAAGAAAAGAAAAGAAAAGAAAAGAAAAGAAAAGAAAAGAAAAGAAAAGAAAAGAAAAGAAAAGAAAAGAAAAGAAAATTGCCCTCAATTCAGCTGGCAGAACTTGGAGTTTGGGAAGGTTGGGTGGGTGGGGGGCTATAGAGTGTGGGGCGTGATGGGCATGGTCACTGTGCACGCGGGCGTGGCTACGGTGCGTGGGGCATGGCCAGGGCATGCAGGGGCGTGGCCAGGGCACACAGGGGTGTGGCTACGGCCCGAATGCCCCAGAAACATTGCCAACCGGGGCAAATTGTTCCTCCACCTCCATGTCCCTACACAACTGCCTCAACTGTCCTCTAGAGGGCATGGAAGCATTTCTGCCACATGATTGGGCCACCAGGGCCATTTTTAGGTCCAAAAGAGACCTTTTTTTAAAAGGGACATTGAACATTCCTTTTCTGGCCCAGGTTGAGCATGTTTTGAGACAACTGGGGGCAAACTTTTTTTTTTAATAATAGTTAGAGAGCACAGCTGTCTAAGGTTTCTTGGGGGGCCAATGCAGTCACCCCACCTCTCACGGTTGATATATATTAGGAGTGGGCAACGGTGTCAGAGCCAAGGAGCAGGGATAAGAACTGGAAAGCACATGAGACTAGGCTAAATGCACGGTCCAAGTATATTCTCTAAAAAGCCCAGCACATTTCAATCTGTTCATAAATTAATTGGACTTCTTCAGGGGCTATATTAAAGACAAGCATATTTTACAATCTTATAATAAGGAACAACACACATAAATAAAATTATATAATACTTTGAAATTCCCATAGAGAAATATGCTATTCATATAACAAGTCATACATGCACCTTAAGTCTAATCTACAACAGAAATTTTGGAGTTGCTGCTGCACTCTCTTTATGAACAAGACTGATATGCAATAAAGATGACAAATACTTTTTTATATATATACTATTCCTCAGGTGGTCAGAACCAAGGGATGGCCTAGAGAAAGCGGTGTGACCAGTTCCAAGGACATCTGATCTAATCTGTCTGCAAGATTGCCTGGTCTTTTTAAAAAATCTTTTATGTGCATAGTGGTGTGACCTTATGTAATAAATGCTGGCTTGAATCCTCATTAAGACTGTCTGGAATCAAAGATTTCAGTTTTAAAATCCATTCGACTTCTTTTTTCATAAGAATTCTCTTATTATTTCCAGCTGATTTTTGCAGCATCCAAAACTTAAAAATCTGATGCGGAAAGTTGTAGTTCTACAAAAATGCTGACCAAAGGAGCCCCAAATCTTTTATTCCTTAATTATAGAGATGTTCAGCTTTTAAAAGGATCAGGTTATGGGAGAATCCTGCACATGAGACTTTGGAAAGCAGATGCCAGAATACAGCAGCATTGGTCTTACTTGGCAGTTTCCTATTTTCCCAAGGATATTACTCCATGGTTTGCTAATACCATGAGAAGAAATTCCTTATATCAATGAATCAGCATAGGATAAAGGACATCTGTTCAGAGAATAAGACGTTGCTGCAGAGCAAAAATGAGCTATAGCAGTTTAATATTTCTTTAGCTGCTATGGTCCCATCTATGGAATCCTGGAATTTATAGTTTTGTGAAGTACTTAGAATTATGTTCCTAGATTAGAGGGTTAGTAGATGGGGCTAAATTAGTAGAAGAAAGTTTCTTGATACAGAGATCACTCTGGGATAGGAAAGCCATTACAGCAGGGAAGGTGGGCCACTCGGCCATGGAATCACAGAATGGTAGATCTGAAAATGATCCTAAGGGCCATCTAGTCCAACCTTCTACCAGTGCAGGAATGCTGTTGGACTGCAGCTCCCATCACTTCCTGCAGTTTGCTTTGCTGGCTAGGATAGTGGAAGTTGCAGCCCAACAACATTTAAAGGGCCAGAGTTTCAGAATCTAAATAAGGTCCCACATCCCTTCCGCCTGCAGTTAAGGCAGTGTGGACAATGGAGGTAAATCTGGGGACTACTTTTATGCAAGTTCTCTGAGGGCTATGTAGATTGCTGAGCATTTTTAAAAACATAAAGTGGCCAGTGGTTCTCAAAAACTTTGTTTAACTAAGAGGAGGAGACTTATAGAAAGAGTATGGATGAAAAAACAGTAGGCTTTTTATTCATAATTTTTAAGACAGTGAAGCCAAGAGACAGTCAGGAAAGCTGGCTAAAAGCATCTTGGGATACCATGCACCTCTCTCTAGACGAGATCTGATGGGCAATTTCAAGCTCCCTTGCTTTTTCCTCTTGTTCTCTGTTTGAAGTTGTCCCCTATCTGAAGTTGAATAAAGTCTAATCAGATGCTCTTAAAAGCTACCATTTCATTTACTGATTGTACCTAATAAGGCATTGGGGTTGGTAAGAGTACTGTTTGTAAACAGTACGTTGAAAAGGAATCAAACAGCAAAAGGTGTTTTGAGATGCCAAAAAAATACGGAATATGATCAAAAGATTTAAATTAGTGAAATTAATGTCATCTTACCAATCTGCTTCAGGATCTGTTGCAGGTTTAAAGACAAAATCATGTTTCATTGTTGATTCGTAAGGATCCCAGATTATTTTACCTACTGAAAACAGTACTTGTTAAGTGCTATAAATGCTAAACAAACTGCTCAAGAGTCTTGATACCAAGTAGTCAAGTCCAGATCAGGACTGTGTTGGGGCAAAACCTGTCTTCTCCTTAATTTGCTTATACTACTGCCTACTGTTACTAACAGCTAACTGCATGATTATCACCATATATAGCTTATTCCACAGGTAAGAATATAGAAAACAGTCTTACAGTTTAGCCAGTTCATGAAATTCCCTGTTCTGCATTTCCTTTTCTCCCTCTGTAATCAGCCAACTGGCACTTACAGAATCTTTAAAAACCAACATTCAGCATCTGTTCTGATTTAGTTTAAAGAGACAAAACCCAGAATGCAACTTTTCTTTAACTAAGTGGCAAGACCTCTCTTACTTTAATCATGGTATTGTACCTACACCAATTGATGTAACTGTGAAGGTGAGCTATGAACATGATTCAAAAGGTAGCACAATAAGTTAATTCATCTGCAAGGTGTCACAAGGTTCCTGGCTGTTTTTGCTATAAAAGACTCACACAGCTACCCCTATAAAATTTATTTCAAATGATGCTCTTATCTATGTTTCAAAGCAAGAAAAAGAAAGGAGATACAGTATATGTATTTACCTGACAGACAGATTATATAACTGGTGCACCAGTTGTATAATTAATAAATTTTAAATAAATACATTTTACCAATCATCAAATGTACGTCTTTTAGCAATATTTTTGTTGAAAACACAAAATATACAAGTGGATAAAATGTAGGTCCTAGTAATTTGTTCTAATTTGTTGCAATTATTTCTAGCCTGTAACATGGAGGGAGGGAAATCATACAATCTTCAACTTCATGTTGGACTGCATGTCCCATTAGCCCTAGCCAGCATCACCAATGGTGAGGAAAGTTAAAGTTCTAACATCTGGACGGCTGCATGATTCCTGCCACTCCTGCAACAAGTACATATCAGGCAGACTTTCAATTGGAATGACTTTTTGGATAAGGATAGAACTTCAGATCCAGGTTTTGCCAGGTTTTCTGGATATGGATAGAACCCCAGGTTCAAGTTTCACAGGTAGGGAAATAACGGGGGTTGACCTTATACAAGGTGCTTTGTCTTTTGGGTTATTCTGTGTTTAAGGTGCACTCAGGTCCACAGGACAAAAGCAAATGCAAGATGTTGCTGTAAATATGCAATAAAAATAGGGAGCAGAAGAAGCGGGGCTTTGAGAAGGTGGGAATGGGCCTCCTTTTAGGCTGTGAGATGCAGATGGGGTCCATTTACACTATACATTTATAGCACTATGATTCCACTTTAAAAGGCATGGGCTCATCTTATGGAACTCTGTGGTCTGGCTGAGAGTTCTGAATCACCCTCCCTGCACTGCAAATCCTAAGATCCCATAGGATGTTCCCAAGGCACCTAAAATGAGATTGTAATGCTACAACAGCGCAGTGTGAAAGGGACCTTTGGTGTCTATGACAGTGATGGGACAAGTCTCACATGTTAATTCCCCCCTCACACACAACCAGCATGGAGCTGTAACAACTATGGGAAATGATCTAGTCATCTGCAGTCTGCAAGTGGGTACCTGGTTGAGGTTACATAGGCAATATAAGTTTTTCACAGATGGCAAATGATTTCATTTAATGCTACAAATACACAGTTTAACAAGTTTCTGTCTTTGAAAGGAAACTGCACATTTGGGGTTGTTCATTTAGGGCTTATGGAATATGCTGGCCACCTCCAAACTGGTATTGACCAGATGGTTTAGATCCCATTTCCCATCAGGCCAACCTGACCTATAGTCATGGATGATGGGAGCTTTCCAAAATATCTGGAGGATGGAGGAAACTAGTTTATGGGGATTCTGGTCTCAGTCACAAATTACAGATAACATCAGTCATGTATCATTTTCCCCCTGATATTTCATTTGTTTTATTTAAAATAGCCCCCAGAGTGTTCTCTCCAAGGGGACACCAGCATAGATAGAGGCCCTTTAATCCTTTACCTTTTACTTTATTTTCAATCTTAACATCATTCTCTTCCCTCAAGATGCTGCTAGGGTGGGGGTAGACTTAGGAATTCTCTCAAAAATAGCTATTATAAAATCAGTCAAGGCACAGATTAAACAGCAAAGCACTGAAGGTTGGTGGATAAGAAAAGGTAATCTGTGCTGGCCCAAATTTCCTTCATTCCAATAGCATTGCATGTTCAGTCTCAAAACTGGGACCATTGGCTCAAGAAATGTGCTCAATATTTGCATATATTATATTAATCAAATATGCAAACACATTTTAAAGCTCTGCAGAATTTCCCATTTATCCTGGAATTCACCCTGAGAGCTCATGATGGTCTTTCCCTTCTGCTAACCCAGTTTATCTTCACAACAACCCTGGGAGGTAGGTTGGTCGAAGGGAAAAAGCATCACAGTGAACTTCAAGGAATTAAGGAGGATTTGAACTTGTATCTTTCTAGTGTGATGCTATATAATTGCAATGGCTTTTTAAAAGAGTTGGCAAAACTATATTTACCCTAGGACACGTGGTTATTTCTAGCTTACAGTACTCCAACAAAGTATTGTAATGTTATTATATTATGACATACAATATATGGAACATTTCAAATATGCATTACATTAACAAGCTATCTCCCTCCAGAGACTCAGCTCATTTTTCCATTTGTTCCCTTCCAACCCAGCCACCTCCCTTCTACCTTGCCTTAGCAAATGAAACCCAATCGAAGACAGTTGTACTGATCAATGCAAAGGGGAAAAAAATACATTAGGACATGAAAACACCACGAAAAGTGTGTAAGCTTTCCAGGACTCTAGAACTTCGTTGATGCTAAAGTCAGCTGCATACCCCCACCCAAACTTAAAGGAAACTAGCATATATACCCGGCATTGCTCAGATTTTATTTTCTCATAGGCAATACTTGTTTGAAAGATTTGAGATCCTGTGTCTCTAATTCTCCAAACTGTCTTGTCCAGTACCTGTACCTTTTCCCCATATTCCCCAATCCAATCTGTCGTCAGAGTTATTAAAATACAGAGGTTGGGTTCAGGAGGGAATACACTGCCCTCCTCCTTGCTGCTAGGCATCATCTCCATAGCAACCAGCCTATTCAGAGCTCTCTGGCTGAGAGTTCTAAAGGCCCTTCCCTAAACTGCAAACCCCAGGATTCCATAGAATCTTCTCAGGCAGCCAATCATATGAGCTCTTTGCCTGACAGGGACAAACAAACTTTGACTTTTATATACTAGATAAAACTTTTTTCCCTAGTCTTTTAAGTTGGCGCTTCGTTTTTGTTCCAGTGGACTAATACGATTACCCGCCAACCTGGACAATTCCACGACTCTTTCACTACTGAACCTAATGAAGTGATACCGAGAACCAGAAAGCTTGGGCTCCTTTGTGATATTCCCGGCTGTTCCTATGCTTTCCGGGCAAGGGAAAAAGGGCAAACAGCGTCTCCATGGCAAAGGCGCATGCTCCCCTCCCCGCGCGTTTGCTCACGATCGCCCGTTCCAGATCCCTCAGGCGCCGCTTTTCCCTTCAGTTGAGGCGCGAAAAGGGGCTTCTCACCAGCAGGCGGCGGCGCTGGCGTCGTCGTTCGGGCTGACCTTGGTCTCCAGGGAGGCAGCGTGGGGACAGAGGCGGGAGGCGGCCCCGCTGCCGTCGCCCCGTTAATCGGGGGCAGGAGAGGGCTCTGCTCGCGCTCCGTGGGCTCCATGCTGGCTACTTCATCCGACTCCTCCCAGACCCCGTCCCCGCCGAATCCCTCTTTTGTCCGGCTGTCAGCACCTCAGACCTGAGGGAAGGGAGCGGAGGGGAGCCGCGTGAGCTGAGGCGAAGCTGCGCCTCCCCGCCCGTCCTCCCTCCTGGTTGCCCCGGTATCGGGCTTGGTATTGTGACCAAGGGAGAGGGAGCAAGTCCCGCCCTTGCCGTGGTAGCGGGCGGCGTGGGTTTCCTAAGGGCAGCCGAGTCGGAGAGAGAAAAGGGAGCGCCTTGGCACCACGGGAGTCGCCGCGGGAAAAGGGGCGGGCGGGCGGCTTCCTGCGAAGACTCACAGGACGGCGCAGGGTCTTTTGTCGCTGAGGAAGGAGCGAGTGGGGATGCTTTGACTGATTCGGTGAAGGGGGTTCTTAAAAGCTCTGTTACAGTTCCGTTATTTGTAAACTGCCCACAAGACCCCTTTAGGTCTTTATTTTTGCTATACTTTGAATGTTGTTGTTTTTTTTTAATCAGCTTCCAGATATTCTCAAGGAAATTTTAGCGATGACTTGGCTTTCTCACTGGCTTCCTTCAATGTATATCTCTGCCAAGATTCCCTTTTCTCCACAGCCATTACAGAAATTTGTAATAATCTATCTGCCCCTCCTCAGCGACATTCCATGCCTCTGATGAAGTGGGTTGCAGTCCGCAGTTGTTTATGTCAAAGAAAATATGTCAAGACTTTGGCCTGTTATAGTGCTATTATTCTACTTTCAACATCCTATGGATCCTGGGGTTTGCCGTTTAGGGAGGGGCTTCTGAGGCCCCATAGGATGTTGAAAGTGGAATAATAGCACTGCAATAGGCTAGTGTGGAAATGGCCATTAAGGTGCCATATAACTGTGACATGATTGGTGTTGTGGCAACAGACAGGTCAGCTCTAGGAAATTGTTGCAGGAACCTGGTTCTCTTTTCCATCTGCACGCCTTCACTGTTGTTGTCTACTTTGTTGAAGGCTTGGAATTGCTAGCTTCCCTTGTTCATGACCAAGGATTCCAGTTTTTTTAAATAGTTGCATACCTGGAAGAAATTGAGCAGGTGCAGTGTTTCTTGTTAAAGAGAGAAGAGTGGAAAAACTTTTGTCTACTGACTTTTTTTGGTGATAGTGTTACTAAGTTTCTGTGTTGTTAACTGCTTGCAAAAAAGTAAATGAATTTAAACAAGACAGTGGTGAAGACTCATTTTGGAGAGAAGCCTAAATAAAACAGTGTGTCTGAACTTACATAGTGTACATAAAGCAGTTGTAGGAATTGATGTGACTATCCAGTGACACTGAACATCTCCATGAGATGTAACTGGCATATCTAACAGTGAGGCGTGTAGGGATTTGCAATCATACAACATCTAGAGAGCCACATGTCTCCCACTTGTTTTGTAGCATCTACATATCCTCCAGTTATCCACATTTGATAGGAACAGTACTGATTAATCCTCTGCTCTTCCCTTTTTCAACTGCTTAAAAATATCATCATTTCTCTTTCTTCTTCCCATCTCCCCCCTTTGTCCTTGGGTTACTTCCATTGCTGCAGACTGTTCCAAGTGCAAAGGTAATTTGCATTCATTTGACTCAATGGGGTGCAGGGAATGTGAGGAAAAGAGTGGAACCTTGCCCTTCCCTATAGACGCAGGCAAAAACAAACTGCTGCAGCTTCTTCCAGTTTGTCCTTCCTCATTTTGCCGCCTGGGCCATGCTCCAATGTTGCTTGGCTACATGTGTCCGGGTTTTCATCTGTAGAAAGCTGGAGAGTATGCACTTCACATCTTACACATGAGTTGAAAGGAACTATGGCTGCACATGTAAAGTTGGGTTTGTATTTGAGAGCCTTGAGTTTGTGAGTGGTTAAATGGTTTATAGGTTTATAATCTGGGAGTTTTGGTTTCAAATTCCATCCATCACTAACCCTCAGTTGACTGGAGTCTTTGAGATTCTTGTTATGACTGGCAACACTGGCTTATCTTAACATTATCTAGAAAGTGTTTTGTATTACAAATCACAGAGGTTTAACTTTTGGATTATGGTTCAAGTTATAGTAATGAAACATAGTCATGGGATGGATAGTTCTTGGCATTTGTTTAGAAGTATGATTAATATCTGAGTAATCCCTTTGAAGAGGTGATTCATGTAGCTATTGCTATATTTCATTACACTATGGTAAAAACATGTTTAAGGTCTACAGTGCATCAAATTGCCATCTAATGAACAGTACGGTGTAGTTACATAATGGATTTAATCAGCAACTGCATTTGTCTTGAGACAGCAGTAAGAAAATTTATCATTTTTTTTCTGATTGATGCAAGCTATGTATTTTATATCATGCAGACAGAACTGGATCTTTTAGTTAAATTTAGTATTTGATGTCAGAGTCACTCAGTGTTTGAACAGTGAAGCATGATGCAACTATCAGAAATCCTATTGAACATATTTTAGGAAAAGCACATATCCTCCAACATTTCATATAGGAAAACAAGATGTGTATGGGCAAGCAACATAAGAGTGGGGTCACAATAGCAAGTTATTAGTGAAGAAAAACACATAAGCTATGAAAGGCTGCAGCAGCAGTTTGCTTTTGCATGAGCCTACTGGGAAGGGCAAGATTCAGCCCCATCCTCTTCTGTTGAGAGTAAACTAATTTCGCACTTTGAACTCAGTTTGCAGTAATGGAAGTAAGCTGAGGACAAACAGGGAAAGTAGGAGGAGGAGAAAGAAACTGAGACATTTTAAAAGCAGCTGAAAAAGTGAGACAACAGGATTAATCAGGACTGCGTCTTCCAAACTGGGACAGCTGGAGTTGATATGAGACATGAAAGCGTATCTTGGCTAATGTGCAGTTTGAAAACTATAGGTGCAAAAATTTCCTTGTTCTAAAGAAAGCATTTTCAACATTTATTAGAGACGTTTCTATCTTCTATGCAGTGTTAAATTTCCTGTAAACAGAGCAATGGAGCTAGTGCATACTTTTATCCGCTGGTATGATTTTTGCTTTAATAGGTTTTATTCAGTTTTAACCCTCTCCCTTTTTCTGGTAACAGAGCTTGATATGGGAGCTTTCCTTTGGCTTGCTTTGATGCGAGACAATTTGCTGTGCTGTATACTTGCCTGAGTAATGTACAGTTATTGACTGAGGAGGGAGCTTATGTGGCCAACCAGTTCTACCACAAGTCTTCCTTCTCCCTTTCTAGCCAACCTGAACACTGTGGTACCATGATCTGTAGGCTGTTCTCTGTCATCTCTCCCACAGCTATAGGGATTTTTTGCAGCTCCTACACAAGCCTCAGTACCCTTGCTTTTTCTTGGGTGTCCATGGAGAGAAGCTTAAGCAAAACCATGTGTTTGAACATACACAGTCACCCTGTAGAGCAAGAGTGAGAATCGCGTGACCTGCCAGTTGTTGGACGGCACTTCCCAACAGCCTTATAACATTGGTCTTTAAAGGAATTGCACAGACTCTCATACACTTCCAGCCTGAATGCAAGGGGCTGGTTTTAACATGCTTTAAACATCTTGGGCTCTTGATATTTGAAAATGCATCTCCTTGTATATCCCTGCGAAGGGACAGAGGTCTGCAGGAAGAACTCTTCCTTGTGTCTCATTGGTGGGAGGCTATACATTGCATGAGCATTGGGAAAGGGTCTTTGTTGTGGCATCCCACCTGTGGGATGCCGTCTCTTCGAGGCTCGATTAGCATGATGCTGACTTCATTTCAGTGTCAAGTTAAAACATGGCCTTTGATTACAGCCTTTGATGTCTAATGATTTTCAGTTCTGTACAGGTACATGATTTTAATTTGTTTTAATGTGTTTGAGATTATATATACATAGAGAAAGTATGTGTGTAAATTAGTGTTTGAGTGTTTTTCAATACTCAACACCGTGTATTTTTCAATATACAGTGAAATATAAATATTTTAAGAAAAAATATCCGTAAGAATTCTGCAGCTAACTTACCATAGATATGGATTTTAATAACTTTAATTTGGGAAAAGCAGGGTTTTTTTGTTTTGGTTGCTATTGTTAAACACACCTCAGAAAGTCTTGCTGATTTGCTAATGTAATACCTGATCTACCTTGTGCCCACCCCCAAATCTTATCATCAGTTCTTCTTTTAAGACCTGCATCAATTGTTAGATTAATCTTGCTTCTTATCTAGTATGCGGAATGTAACATATTTGGGAGGGAAAAATGAAGACATCAATTCAAAATCTCCCTTTATTGTGAAATAATGATATGCAAAGGCTCTGAGCAGAATCATATGTACAGAGGGATTGACTAGTATTTTGAACATGCAGTAAGATCATACCAAAAGCCTGGGAGGGAAAGATTTCGCAGGGCTTGTTAATTCTAGTCATGCAAATTCCATTCTCTGAGCAATGCCAAAAAGGTTCCATCGAACACAACCTTAACACAATTAAGGCTAACACTTCCATGCTGAACACTGAGAAGATAAAAATGATGTTCAAATGTAAAGGCATACAGAAAAGATAAAACTATTTTCCATAGACAGACTGAAAATAATATATTACAATGCCCACTTAGATGCAAATATACCTCCTCCTGCTATAGCTTGCTTTACAGTGGAATATGTATGATTTATACATTTTTAGACTCAAAAGATTAACTGCTAAGTCATGGTATTCACTTACATTTAACAAGTCAATTTTGCATCTGTTGAAACCAGATATTTATTCCAGTTTACAATCCTCATGCAGACTGCCCATTTTGCTTTTGGAGGAAGAGGTGGAGTTCTGTATGCAGAAAGCAAGTAAGACATTCCTTCCCAAGAAAGGAAGGGCAGAGACATTAAGAAACTTATCAGAGTCCTCAAAACTCTAGCCCTGTGCTATTGGGGGAATGTAATTTTTTTTTTATTTTCAGGAAAAACACACATGTTGACAATAGCAAAAGTGTCCCGGGTATTACTGCTGAGACAGTTGGTGTTCTCTCAGCCAGGTAATCATATACCAGTGTGATGTAGTCATGTCTGTACTATCACTCAGTATCTGCTGTGCTGACAGCATTAGTGTTGTGGTAAAAATGGGAAATTACCACTTATGGTTGATGCTGATTTTTCTGCTTTGCATTATAGACGAGCATATAGCAGTGTGAATAAAGTAAGGAATGTATATTTACTTTGACTGAAAAAGCATTCATGTCTCTTGTACACTAAAGAACCCTATATATCTACATGAATTTTGCCATTAACAAGCAGCTCACAGCAAGTTAAGTTGGGTTCCATTCCCTGCAATTTGAGAACATACTGAGAAGAAGCTATGCTGTAACATCAGCTTTAAGGCACCTATGGCCCCTAGCTAGAGACCAGATGGAAGCTGTGAAACATAATCCCATGAATTCATTGCCTCAACTGCAGAGGCAATGCATGTTATAACACATTTTGATATGAATTACTTCAAAACATTAAAACACTTATAACCCCTCAACTCTTACATCATTGTTTAAAAACACGCTTAAAACTTCTCATATTTAGCATCTCTGTTATGATCTAACGTTCATATATACTGTAGTACCAGGCAAGCATTTTACAAGAATTGCCATACCAAGACCTAAATGATGTCACTGCTTATTACTTTAGAGAATGCAAGACAAAGTTACATTACAAAAACTTAACATCAGATTTTTTCAGTTCTTCCTAGCAGATTCTACAGTGCTTCAGAAGAAAACAAGTGAACAACTTAAGATGCAGATGGGGCAGGCTGGCTTAAAGAAGAAGAAATGATTTTGACTTGAGATACAGGAAGACACCGTTCCATCAAGCTTTCAGAACTATAGATAGGTGTTTCTGTTTTCTCTTCAGTCACAAAGTAAAATCGTTCTAAGCCAAGCCAAAGCTACAAACTGAGCATCAGTTGTCTGGATAACACATAAATGCACTTCAGGTCAAGTAGTGCATATGCTAGTTCTTCAGGGTCACCTCTTGCCATTACAAATCCTGCACTTAATTTAGTTTGTAATACTACTTGGTCTACTTTTTGAGCATTAAAAGTGGTTTTGAATTCCTTTAGACTTGATACGGAAGAGCGACAAGCATTAAAACAACTATAAAAACAGCTTAGTAGTCATGGCATTAATCAGTTTTTAAAATCTGAGAGTTATTTAAAATCACTCTAATCTAGATATAAAATCTTTAAAAATTCCTTTAAAATCTAGGTATTTTCTTATGTGTAACAGTGATAACAAGAAAGCTCTATGCTCCAAATAGCTCTTAATATGCTGAATGAAGAACCAACTTTGCAGGTAGCATTTATCACAGAAACCAAATGGAATGCCAGAACATCCTGCAGTTGTGGGTGAGATGCAGAACAAGTACTTCCTTTCAGTAATTCCTAGCATTCTGCAATAATGATTTCACTGTGATATGTTTTCTCTTTTGCTGGCATCTCTTTCTCCAGCTTATGAAAATCCAAATACAGTATCTGATCAGTCCTCTGATTGTTGAACCCCTGAAATTCTCCAAACTGTGAAAGGGGATTCTGTCCAAGATGACTGTGGTGTCAAGTTGCCATTAAACACATCATCTGCCGAAGCTGCAAGACAGCACAAAAAGTGAAGTTACAATACATATAAGGAAATGAGATAGTCGTACATGTGATCTTTGACTAAAAAGCCTGAAAAGCTGAGAATCTGAAATACAAAACCACAGCATGAATATATCTCATAATAGTTTGTTAACTCCTAAGAACCAGCATTTAATAAAAAATAGGTTTGGCTTTGATGGTTACAATAAGAGTCTTGAAAATGCTTTTCCAAACAATTTTTGTGCAAATACAAAGAACACTGAGAAACACTCTTCCCAAAGGTACAAAGGTAGAGGTACTCCTGATTTAGTGATGAGACAAAACAACAGACAGGGTCAAAGGTTTGGATAACAAAGTAGTTTGCTGAAGGTTTAAGAAAGGGAGGAGTGGGTGTTACCCTTAAGAGATGTGGGGGGACATATAAGGGGGTAAAACTGGCAAACAAAAGAGAAACCTAAGATTGACTTTGGAGAGCATATAGTCAGGCATGATGATAGCAGTATTGTCCAAGGCTAAATACTGAAGGTCAGGGAAATGTGAGACAGGAAAAAGTGATCAAATGTGAAGGAGAGCTTTAAGTGGCTTCCTGAACAGGCAAAAGTTGAGAGAGAAGTACAAAAAAGAAGTATCTAACAAAATAATTGGTTTTGAATGCACACATTAAGTTCCTATGATCTAGCAGTTTTCCATTACCTAACTTGGTACCACTTCTGTGAAAATAAAAGATCACAAGATAAGGTTTAAATGTCTTTGCTAACCCTGAACATTATTCTGGTTCCAGAAAACAAAGTCATAATAAGTCATCAACTTACTTCTGGAGATAATGCTGAATTTTCTGTCTGAAAAGCTGTTTGACCGTAGATTTGGTTCACTCATTTTATCCAGAAACTTTGTTATAATGTCTTTCTTTTCTGGATTGGTACTGGACAAGTTAAGAACTCTTCCAGTCACTGAAACTGTGCTTTTGCTGATCCCAAACCAATAAAAAAAATCAAACAAAGCATCAGATTTGAATTCATAAGAAAAGCTCAAGTTTTCTTCATTGACCAGATGTGTTCCTGAAGGGAAGAACTTCTTCACAACATCTCGGAAATCAAACTGTACAAAGTAAAGTATATATATATATGTTAAGACAAATGCATCAAAAGGAATATTTTCTTGTGCTTCCACCTATTACACCTAAGAGAGTTTTGTATCTCAAGACTACTTCAACTGCAATTTTAAAACACCAGCTATGCTACTGTTGTTTGGCTGTGTGGCATGGAGGAGATCACAAGCTTTAAAATACATGACTGTCTTAACATTGGTTTCCATGTTACGTGAGCTAAAATCCTAATACGGGTAGAATTTCCCTGAAAAATTACAAAATTTGGAGCAATCTCATGTGGATTCCATCACCACCTTCCAAAAAGTCATCTTCAGAGAGACCAATAAACCACTCCCTTGCCTACATTATATTTTACAGAATGAAACAATTGGTTTAAAGCAGTCTCTCAGAAATTCTAGCGTCCATCAGGGTTTATGCTTACAGAAACGTGACAGAAGATACTCTCCACCAAGACACCCATAACCAACTAGAAGTTTAGCTAAAAGCCACTTCTGAAGGAAGATCAATACAATGCCTTACTTTCATCCCAAAACAACAACAGATCCTCTGTTTGCTACTATTTATGTTGCTAAAGCTGGATTCAAATCAAAACTAGCATATACAGTCAGGCTTCTACATTTGCAGGGTTGACTTTCATGGATTTGATTGTTTGTGAGTTTGTTAAGCTCCTGCCCCCCCAGGCGCTTTTTTCCCATGGGTACCTTTCCTCTTGGCAGTTCCAATCAGGCTGCGCAGCTCTTTAAAAACCCACATCTAGTCCTCCTCCTCCTCCACCAGCTGCTACCTGGCCAGCTAAGAATGGCTGACAGCACTATAAACCTTCTCCCGATGCCCCCACACATTCAAGGAAGGAGATGGGAAACAGGAAATATAGGGCCAACATACTACCCTCCCATTCCATCTCCCCTTTCCTTAACCTGGTTTGGACCATGGATGACTTGTTCCCTCTGCCAAGCCTCAGTCCCCTTCCCACTGACATACACACATACATTTTGATATTTACAATTTTTTCCACTTTTCTGAGGGTCCTGTGCCCCTAACCCAAGCGAATGTGGAAGGCCAACTGTATGCCTTTAAGTACATTACTGTCTCATTAATTAAATCACTTGTTTTGATAACAGATTTATCAGATGATTATAAAAACTTCATCATCAACGCTACCCTCAGAGCCAAGTGTGACTGCAGGACATTAGGTTTAAGATACCTATTTAAAAGATGACAAATAGCATTATGTTCTAAAACTTAATACATATTCATACTATATTTTGAAGTTCATTTTAATACAAATGCTGGCATAAGACTATTCTTGGCAATGCTGAGGCATCTTTAGTGGATAGTATTCTGAAACAGAATTCTAACTTGAGAAAGCAAAATATTTCCCCAATGCCATTAAACAACTCATTTGCCTAACGCCTGTTCCTCAAACTGAATGGGTCCCTAATTAGTCTGTCAAATACATCACATATAAGACCAAGGTCATTTCCGCCCTACACTGTTGTAGTGCTGTTACTCTACATTCAACAACCTATGGAATCCTGGGGTTTGGAGTTTAGGGAGGGGCATTTAAATTCTCAGCCAGAGAGCTCTTTAGCCTCAGTTAACTACAAACCCCAGAATTCCACAGGATGTTGAAAATAGAATAATAGCACTACAACAGTGTAGTGCAGAAACTGCCGAAGAAGTGAGCCAAACAAATGGTCAAAAAAAATATTGTCTTCTGGAAACTGCCACCATCAAGTGTGTGTGTGGATGCGTGCGTGTACTTTTCATTTTTTTAAACTAAAATGTTCGTAAGATTTCTATTTTTTGTTAATAAAATAAAAGGTTAAATGCTAAGAAACTAACACAAGGAAAGATTTAAAGGCAACAAGATAGTAACAAGCTAAGCTGGGCACACCCTGTACCATCACCAGAAGGGTCAAAGATAAGATTCCTCTGAAATCCGCTTTGATATTGTCCTTTGCCTCTTGTCGCTAGTCAAAACAGACACCAAAGATAAAAAGTCATATAAAGAGTCTGACTGACTGCCTCACCCGAAGTTTATAGCTCTCTCCAATCACAGATGATATAATATTGTTCATTCCATTTTCAATCTGTCTTCTTATCTTTGGATGCCGGGTGTTCACAAGCAAGGCATAGGTCTTTTCTAATAAAAGATTAGAAATTGTTACTTTATAGTATAACAAGACACAGGCATCTTATTGCAGATGCTGTTCTGAAGCCAACATACACAGTAGTTTTGCTACAGCTTCATTCACTCCTATGGGCTATTGCATATTATGCAGTTATGACAAATGTTATGCATCTGTTTAAAATTTGGGAATTCTCAGTAGAGAGGCATTTTTATGGGCCTCTGTCCTCCCCAGAACATTTAGAGTCCAACACAGATGCCTAACCTCACAGGTTACCAAATATGTCACAGGTACACATGGCTCATTCATTAATTTTATAACATTTGAAATAGCCTTCACATGCTATATTTGACAGGACACATACAGTAACTAGTGTTGTCAATAGTGATAAATCTTATCACTATTGCATAGTGAGTTCTGACCCAAACAGAACTACACACAGAACTCAAGGGAATGGTTTAGCTATCAGAACTAAGATGTATAGTTCTGATAGCTCAATCCATTCCCTTGAGTTCTGTGTGTAGCAAAAGTCAAAGTTTGTGAGTTTGTCTGTGAGTCTGGAACCCCAGAGTTTGCAGTTTAAGGAGGGGCCTTTAGAATTCTCAGCCAGAGAGCTCTTGGGCCTGGCTGGTTGCTATGGAGACAAGGCCTAGAAGCAAGAAGGAGGCCAGTGTATTTCCCTCAGGAACCCAACCTCTGTATGTTAATAACTCTAAATACAGATTGGATTGGGGAATATGGGAAAAGTTACAGGTACTGGACAAAACAGTTTGGGGAATTAGAGACGCAGGATCTCAAATTTTTCTAACAAGTACTACCTATAAAAAAATAAAATCCTGGGCAACACCGGGTAGATATGCTAGTATAGAATATTTAGAGGACTGATGCCCTATGCCCATTCTGTTCTCACTATAGCAGGCAGTGGGGAGCCAAATAGCTGGGAGGCTGCCAATGCCTCTCACTGGACTGGAAAGCCACATCCCCCACCAAGTGTCCCTCAACCCTGAACTGAGCAATGACATCATCTACACACTTGATCTTAGCCAAAAGGCTGAGAAGTGATGACATCATCTAGAAAGACCCTGGAAAAATCCCAGATTTCCCCATGGACAATGCCTGCTGTGTGTCAAGCTATGGGAGAATAGCTGAATCCTTGTCTGCTACTTCCCTCACTATCCACCAACCAGGGAATGGCTGAATTTGGAGGGCTGCAGTTGAGAAAAGATGGGGTGTGGGTTGTAGAGGAGACTATCACTGCTATGTCTTGTAGCCATGTCTCCCAGTGCTGGCTTACAACCAATATAAATCACAGCTGCCAGTTTTATAGGGCTACCACAACACATCAATAATGAGAGATATAACAAAGGTCTACTGAATTCTTTATTGCCATCCAAGGAATCCTATATACAGGCTTACTCATACATACCTTTTGAAGAACTGTATCTTGTTTTGACATTAACAAAGAATACCAATGGCCGGCCCATTATAACTTCTCTGTAGTTCTTATAGTCGTAATGGGTGTTAAGTTCCACATACCTGTTTGGGAGATGAAAACTCCCCATTAGA
The DNA here is from genome assembly GCA_948472985.1 of Iguana delicatissima. Classification (NCBI taxonomy): domain Eukaryota; kingdom Metazoa; phylum Chordata; class Lepidosauria; order Squamata; family Iguanidae; genus Iguana; species Iguana delicatissima. The sequence continues at coordinate 155,420 of CAOKZL010003441.1, read as the reverse complement.
CACTGATTTCAAGTAAAACAAAAATCAGACATACAGTTTCAATCTGTAATTAGGCTTAAAACAAACTCTGAAAGAAATAAGAAAATTAACCTAGAATAATTTTCTTTTCAATGCGTCCACAACTGGGGCCCAGAGGTTTGGGGAAAACTGAGAGACAAAGCACACTGAAACCAGACTGTCTCGCAGCCCCATAACTGGGACTTTCCCCAGACTAGATGGCATCTTAACCTCAGGGCCAAAATAGAGGAATGGCCAAAAGGCATAATAGCATGACAACAAGCATAATAGTAGCTGTATGTGGCTGCAGAACAGCAGAGAGCAATAGTTACAGAAACTGTGAAAGAGGCAGCTTTGCCTCTTCCCTGGCAGAAGAGAACAATCTGAATGTACAAGTTGTGAATTTTCAACTGTAAGAAATGAACTAACATAGCTTTGATTCCGGTAGTCTCAATTTACTTACTTCTTCATCTCTTTAATACTTGTGCAAACGCTGCAAAGTCAGGGGTTACTTTTCAGGTTGGACAAGTGCTTGGAGGCTACACTTTTGCAGAGGATAGTTAAAATTACATTATATTTGTTTGCCATGTGTCAGTAAAATAATTTGAAAATTAGCTCCCATTAATTAAAAATCATTCCTGATGGTTATCGAATATTATTAAATTCATTGAAATCATCCCACTCAGTGTTACCAAATACAATCTTCCACTCATATTTGATGAAATATATATATGTAGAATAATTCAAGTTGAAGATTAAACTTTTACACACACATATAGAGTATATAAATCTTAAATGAGGGTTATTAAAATTATAGCTATATAGAAATGAAACTTAAATGTGCTTAAGCTGTGTTGTTTTAATGCTGTACAGTTTTTAATCTATGCTTTTAAAGCCCTTCCCTCCATTGCAACTGCCACGGTCCTAGCCTCAGAGGAGAGAAGAGACAGTTTCTGCTGGATCTGCCTAATTCCTTCTCGCACTGCCATTCCCTTTCCTTGTGTGTCCTGTCTTTAGATTGTATACTTGAGGGCAAAGAACTCTATTTTTTCTTAGTCTTTTTCTTGTAAGGCAGCATGTACAATGATTGTGCTATAGATGATGATGATGACAATGACAATAATAATAATAACAATAATAATAAATATCTATTTTATATGGTTTACAGTCTACAGCTAGTTTAATATTATTTTAATCCTAACATTGCTGCCACCGCCTCCTCTTCCTCTGCATGCTTTTACTTATATCTTTTTATTCTGCAAGCTGCCTTGAGTCTCATTTTGGTGGAGAAAGATATATAAATAAACTGATTGGCCTAAAATAATATACTGACTTGATATTCAATAAAAATGAATTGTCATGATATTGACAATGATATTAACTATAGTGAATTTAGTTCCTTTTCCCAGTGACTAAAATGCATTCAGTAGCTGCCATCAAATTTTATTGGCAAAATGTAATATCTACCTTTTTAAAAACAGAAATTCTAGGGAATACTGGGGGCACTGGGAAGCTGCAAAAAAAAAAGAGTTTGTTGGCCACATATTGTCCACCTTTGTGTTACCATCAACTTTGCTTCAAGAAATTGATAGTTTAATGGTTAGTCTAAGTTTCCTGTATTTTGGGAAATGAGTGTGTAGGATATGAGATCCCGCATCTGTCATATGTCAAGGCTTATACCACAGATGGGGAATATGGCTTGCCAGATGTTGGGCTGTAAATAACAGCATAGGGAATAATGTGGGATGCTAACGATTGCAGCCAAACAACATCTGGAGGACCACATGTATTTCTTCCCTGTCTCGTGGAACAAGCCAAAAAGGGTTTCATAAACTGAAGGGTTTTTTTCCCCTCTGCGAAAGATAACTACTGCTGAAAACAATGTCACAGTATGTGTGCCTTCCCCACCCCATCTCTTCCACACATTGCCTTGCATTTTGCTGAGTACAGAGAAGGAAGAGAAGCACCCAGACAACAGGTAAAATGCAAGGAAATGGTTAAAGCATGCGCATGCCTTCCTTCTCCCCCTGGAGCTGCCCCTCCCATTCCCTTGCTTCTGGCCCTGGAAAGCTCGTGTGCCAGGGCAAAAGGCAAGGGAATGGGAGGAGGAGCCCTGGAAGGGAATGGGAAGGAGATTGCTGGTGGTAGGTGGTGAGTTATTTGTGTTTTTTCCACTTTTTGCGAGGGTTCTCCACCCTGAACCCTCAGGAAAGTAGACGGGCCACTGTAATTCATCTCATGTTCTTCATTAGACTTCTACAAAACAATCTCAAAATTATAAAAGCTAGACCATATGACAAGAAAGTCACTATTAGAATTTCTCTGTGCCTTCATACCAGGTTGAGAGTTTAGTGATTTTTTTTTTTTTTGCTTGTTTATTTCCCTAAACAGAAATAAGTGGAATTTAGCTGGACATCCTTCAGATGTAATTTAGCTTGACTATTTAAGGTGAAGATGAAATGAAGACCATCTTAGTCTAAGAAGTTCAGTCAAACTATTATTTCTGAAGTACACAGCCAACCTATGTAGGAACAACCACATCTCCTGTTTTGAAGTCTATTTTTTCAGAGTAGCAATCTACCTCAAAGAAAAAAAAAGCATCTTAAAAATAATGACTTATTACATGCGGTTACAGATGTGTCACTTTTTCCCTTTCTAAAATTATATATTCTAGTTATTGAGAGAGAATTTAATTTGAATTTCAATCAAGTCACGCTGTCTTTGAGCCTCTCACTTAAGCACTGACCAGTGAAGTAACTTAAGAAATTGAACAGCCAGCTGGAGAAGCCTGGGTCTTATGACTTTCTCAATGTCTGATCTTGTGCCAAGTCTCTCTGACGGTTCCAAACTCTAGATTCACAGCCAAAGACAACAAATCAAGTCCCAAATGTCTACAAAGTTTTTGCACCAAGCTGAATTATGATAACCCAGACTAAATTAGTTTAGCCCAATTACTGGCTAGAAGGAATCTTTTATCTCACAAGGGCTAGAACACACTGGTCTTATTCTAACTGATCGTTCTAACCAGAGAAGACCTGCTGAATCAATGTCCTTTAAGTGCCATTACCCATTCATTTGGAATGAGAAACTGGATTTAGGTGATTTCATTATGCTAAGATACACTTCATTTACAACAATATGACTTCTCTCCAGCAAACTCAAGGCAGCACACATGGGTCTTGTCTTCAATCTTATCCCTACAGTGACTCTGTAACTGGCCAAAAGTCACAAAAAGCAAGCTCAGTGACTTAATTTGAACCCTGTATTCACAGTCCAAGTCCAGGATCTAACCACAACACTACACTGACTCTCTATCTGCTTATGTCAGCATTAGCTATAAAGTATATTGGCCAATCTAGGCGTTAAGAAGCACAAATCAAGTTAAAGTCTTCTAAATAAAAATGCCAAGTTTAAAGCGGACTATTAAACTTCTCTGATTCTATGTTATTTCAGCTTAATATTTAAGCCAGTTTAGGGTAGATCCTGCAGTTCTCTTCCATGAAAATGGTAACTTAGGGACACTTTTATTATTTAATAATCCCATGAACTGTAGTAAAGATGGAGATGACATACATATCCTGTAGGGTTTCAAGACCACATAAAAAATTTGTAAGTCTTGTTTTCCAATTTTAACTGATTTAAACCACAGAACAAAAATGGACAGAAGACAGGAATTTGAATGGCTCATAAAACAGAGCTTTAGAAACTTAAGTAACATGTGCATTCCAGATGTTTTTGATTTCAGTCCTCATAATACCTGTCCAGGGCTTATGGAAGCAGCAGTCCAAGTAGTGAGATTGCAGTAGGTTGTGTACTCCCTAAGTAAGGTTTCTCCGAATCTTACTGATTCACAAATCCAAGGAACTACACTTGAGGGGACCTTTCACCTTCTATTTTTCTGAATAGCAGCAACTCTACACCACAGAACAAGTTCAGTTTGAAATGAAGGCTTTCTTCTGATATCTTTGCACCACAGCAGCTACTGTAAGGCAGGTTCATTTCAAATGTCCACACTATAGCCTGTTCCCACAACTGTGCCCCAGTTTCCAGGAAAGAGATGTTAGTAGCCATAGAACAGATTTTTCATCATATCATCCAACAGCAATATGAGAAGCAGCTACACTACCACACCAGCAGTCATGCCACAAAAGGTGTATTAAAATATAGTCCTGTGGGAGCTCCATACACAACAAGGGATACAATGTAGGCTGTATGGTAGTTGAAACAGGACTCAGAATGAACAAGAATGATATCTTTGCCACCCCCAACTTAGGTTTTTTCTCCTTCCAAGTGTAGCTATAATCCACAAAGTAGCTTGTGCGTGTGTGTCTCTGTATTTTCCCAGTCACAATATACTGTTGTGGACTATTGTATTGGTTGTGAGAGCCAGGATGGTATAGTGGTTTGGGCGCTGGGTTCAAATCTTCACTCAGCCATGGAAAACAACTGAGTGACTATGGGCAAGTCACACTTTCTCAGCATCAGAGGAAGACAAGAGCAAATCCACTCTGACCAAATTCTGCTGAGAAAACACTGTGACAGGTTCACCTTAAGTCAGAAATGACTTAAAGACACACATCAACAACAAATGTTCGTTATAGTACAATGTATTTTGTGTTTTGATTTTTAATTGTCAGCAAATATTTATTACCATTACAAAAGCCCTGCTCCTGGTAGAACTGATTTGTTGATATGAATCAGTGCAAATGCCAGCATTTTTGTCTTTTCCTTGAGGTGTGTAGTTCTGCAGACTGTTATGATAAGTGCCAATACTTCAGAACTGACCATTACACCACATTGCATAGAGATTTGCTGTTTAAACAAGAAAGGTCAGATTGTATTTGCACTAGATAACCAAAAATCCTAGCATAGGATTTTCTACCAATATGACCACGCTGCAGAAATGAGAGCTAAAGTCCAGCACATCTCTAGCAATTCAGATTTAGAAATGCCAATGTATTAGCAAACACTCGATCCTAAGCTATGTAAATATAAAGCATCAGTTCAGAATAATCATTGCCATTTGGAAACTTCTTGAAAAAAATATTATAAACAAACTGCCAGAGGCAGAGTCCGGCAATCGTTTTGTTTAATGACCTCCTATAAAAGCTTCAAGTAGTGTTTACAAAGAGTCATGTTCAATTTGTTTTACAGTAACAGGCTTATCAGTGTTTTAGCTGGATTATGATCTTTAATAAATGCCTGCAATGAGATGCTAACAGAGTCAAAATAAAGGCTGCTGAAAAGTAACATTATTCTGCTTACATAATTAGATCTGTTAAAACTCCAATGAAGGATACCATGATATTCCTCAAAACACATCATGTTATTTGTTAAGACTAAGCTGTTTTTCTGGAAGACTCATTTTACTCAATTTCACACTATATAAACTTCTAATCTTGTACATGCTCAGGCATTTAAAAGAATATATTCCACTTAGTGGCTGAATGCACTACATAGGCTCTTACTAACATTGCAACTACAGTTTAAAACTAGAATCACTAATGTCTAGCAAACACACCAGCAGAAGGACAGAAAAGACAGATTTGTTTTCCTACCATAGCTAATAAGGTTGTTGGAACATGTAAGGTGGCACTCCAGGATGCCAAGCAGACACAGGGGAAAGTTGGATGGGTGGTACCATAAACAAACATTCTCATTGAGTCAGTATTCTGGCTATACTTGTCATACCATTTATCCAACGAAGGTGATTAATCTGCAGTGGAGTTAACCCATATGAAGATTACGGTGTCATTTAAACAGTAACTGCAAGGCACTAGAAACCCCCAAGTGCTACCTGCTTTTGAAAATGCCACCAAGGCATTGATAAATCATTAACACCAATAACCAACTGGACATTTCTAATCTGTGTTTCAGACCTGTTATTTAACCTGCTATTTTAATGAATGCCCTTCTTTTCAAGTAAGCAAGCTTACCTTATTTCCTGCATATATATATGCAAACCTGCACATGCCTGTAGCCTGATGTTCCCGAACAGGCACCTCAAATCTCTATTTGGATTTATTAAAGGTGGATATTATGGCAGTTTCTGCTGTCGTATGGATGCATGCATTTAAGTCCAAGCTTTTCCCACCTATGCCATTCCTTTGCACTACTTCAGACACAAGAGGAAGAACAGTTAAGGATATGCATGTAATAACCCTTTCTCCCCACTCATTTTTCACCTCCTGTTCTTAATGCACTAATGTAAATATATTGTTGCAAAGGGAAGGAACACATCAAATCTTCAGAGGTATTATTGTATACCACCTTGCAAACCAGTGGAAGATCAGAATGAGTACACTCTGGAATCTGCAGTCCAACATGTTCAGAAGGCTCCCAGAAGCTTGATGTATATGATTTCACTGTAGGCTATCTACACTAGTTCTTGATTTTTTAAACGCTAGAACTTTTCCAAGTAGCATAATAGTGTTAAAAGCTTCCCAGGTTTTATTCTTGCTGGTACAGCAGTTGGAGAGGGGTGTGTGTGTGTGTGTGTGTGTGTGTGTCCAGCATTCAGAGAATTAAAGCCACATCTGGGATGCATTTATTCCCCACCTTTATTCTATATCAGAAGTGGTGAAAATGTTGGCATTCTTGATGTTTTAGACTTCATCTCCCATAATCCTTTGCCAATTGTCATGCTCACTAGGGCTTCTGGGAGTTGAAATCAAAAACATCCAAAGGGATAAAGGTTTGCCACCCTTCCTCTATATACTTCCTCTGTTTAAGCTGAAGTGTACGAACTGGGCAAAGTGCAGCTCCCAAAGCTGCTTTTACTGCATCTCTTTCCTCTGACTGCTCCTGCTCCTGGCCACAAAATGGGGTGATCTGCATCTCCTGGAAGCCTCTAGGAGTGGCAAGTTATTTTTTAAATACTTCGACCCCGGAGACCAGGGTTCAGTTCCCCACTCAGCCATGGAAACCCACAGGGTGACCTTGGGTGCATCACACACTCTCAGCCCCAGAAAACCCCATGACAGGTTTGTCACAGGGTCACTATAAGTTGGAAACAACTTAAAGGCACACAACAATAGCAACTACATTAGCTGCTCTAGTTTGCGATATAGGACTAGCATTGTAAACACACAAGGCAAAGACAGAGATGCAACCTCATAGCAATTCAAGATGATTTCTTTCTAGAACCGCTACTCCAGAATTCCCTGACTAGCTTGGCAAGTCCAAAAAAAGTAACTTTTCTGCACTATTGTTCTTCCTCATACTTTCCCAGCTTTTGCACTTCAGTCAAACCATAAATAAATCTGTTAACCTTTAACAAGGATCTTTCCTTGTGTTTAACAGAGGCTCTGCCTCCAAGCTGAACCAAACAACCCTGGATACTTGGTGGTATTTTATCAATCACAGTACCGCACAATATGCAAATATCCTTGCTAGACAGGAGCAAAGAGCAGTTGTCCATTTTCAAAGGCAGCCAACCAGCGAGATGCTTCAGGTTTGCCATGTCCTGCTCTCTCCAACACACATTTATTTACCAGGAGATACACTGCTGCTGAAGAAAGAAATTTCTACTTTGCTATGATAAGCAGAGCTTTTATAACTGTAGGATTCAGTTTGACTTTATGAACCACAGCTGGTAAATCCCAGCAACTGTGTGGTTCCGCACACCAGTTAGACTCGACTAGAAATTACAGGAGTCATTAGAGATGACCAGAATCTGCAGGAGGATATCATGATGATAAGGCTGTTTCCATCTCTATATAGCTGATTAGTAGCAGCTAGAAGAATAAAGGGCAAAACACGAATTCTCTGCCACAGTTGGCCTTCTGCTAATCGCTCATCCCTCAGATTCACTGCTCGATACCCCTTAAAAAATGAATGTAATTTAGATGCCTTTGACCAGGTCTTTGGGCCGTTCTGCAGGTTCATATGAGAATTGCATTAGCAACTCTGATCTATATTAATTTAAATGTGGACTTGCAATTTCTCTATACACATTACCCTATCTATATGCATGAAATACAATAGGTATACAGGTAGAGAAAGTTACTTTGAGATTGCAGCTTCCAGAATCTCCCAGAACCATGGAGTGGGAAGTAATTTTTTCCAAGCATTAGGGAAATGGTTATGTCCCTTTAGACACTATTTTTTGCCTGCTCCAGCTAGGTTCTCATGGGGTTTAAAAAAACTGGTTCCCAGAAACTTCAAGTCCACCTCCTTTGGTTGAACTTTTACTACTTTTTCGGAGGCAACAGTCTCCCATTCTCCCTTATCCAAGGTACTGGAACATCAGATGTGCTTTCTTATGCTTCAGATTTGAAGAAAATAATGACTTAGACTTTAATCCATAAGAGAAGTCTACTGCACAAAATACACAGAGAGGTCTAAATTCAATTATTAGCGCCAATCAGAGTGATAGACCAATGGGGAGAAAAAACACACTGGAAGTCTATATTTAAATACATTCCTTTAGTTCAGTTGTTCTGCTCTAGCTGGAGCTAAAAACTGGATCTTGCCCCAAGCACCTTAAAGCTTTGCTGATCACAACGCAAAAGTGGGCTGCAGGTCATTAAAACCTGTGCTTGATGTGTCAAGCCTTGAAAGTACATGCAAGATTTTTGGCGTTTCTGCATGAGACACATCTTTGGGATCTGCAGTACTTTGCAATTAGAGCAAAAGGGGTTGGAGAGAAAAAGAGTCAACTTGCTCATGCTCAGATGCATTCACTTATCAATCACGTCACATTTCAAGAAACCACTTGTAATGAAAACTGGCCCAGTGAGGCAGCATTAAACCTCCAATGTGCAAATACAAGCGGAATAGAAGTAACATACTTTTACTTGAAATCAGTGCAGGAGTTAATTAGTACTGATGGTAGGTGCTGTACACAAGTGACAAAATGAACTCCATAATTTAGAAAAGTTTTTTTTGTTCACAACTACCTGAATCCCAAAGAGCCAACTGTGCCACTGGCTATGGATCCTGAGAGTTTTTATTAAATAAAGTAATTATCCCAAGATCTCAGGCTGCCAACGAAACCTGCTTCATTACTTTGCAGAGTTCAACTCTATCAGGCAGTCTTCCCACCTGCATTAACCAAGATGTAGCAACTTACCTGTCCACCCCACTCTTTACAACCATTCCTCTACAGGCTCACCTACTTCTGGAGTTTCCTATCACCTAAACATTTTTTGTAAGATTCACCTGGATTCTGGAAGCTGTGAGAATTTTAGTTGTGGTTCTAATCTAAACGGTTGGATTTTGCGCTCCCAAATGAAGTTGTGGAGTTGAGGGCTGCAATGCCTTAGCCCCACAACAGGCAGAAGTTCACCAGGTGCAGCCTTTCCTCCAGGTGTGAAAATCTGCACCCGTCGGACCTCCAAGTGGCAGGCAAGGAAGCAGACGAGTCTGTCCGGGCGGGATGGGTGCGGGGGGGGTCGGTTACCTCCTGAAGTAGCCGGTGAGCCTGCAATCCTGCTGTCCGTCTACTCGGAGGAAGCCGTCGCTCATTACAGTAAAGCCGCCTCCGGGCTGGCGGCTCGGCGGGCTCAGCACAGCCAGGGTGTCCCCCTGGAACTGGAAGGAGAGCGGCTGCAGGGCGAGGAGCTGCCGGAGGGGCAGCACGGCCATCTCGCAGTTGCACGTCCGAAGGCTCTGCAGCTCCCGGGAAGAGACGGAGGTCAAGCTGGGCCGGACCGAGCCGGGCGGGTTGGAACTGGCATCGCTCCACACGGCCATGGCGGTTGTCGCGGGCAGGGAGCAAAGGAAGAGGCAAGAGGAAGAAGACGAGGAACCGCGCAAGATTAGAAAGGCGCTGCTGGCGGCCCGGTCGGGGAGGGAAAAACCCAAGGCGGAGCTCCGCCTCTGAGAGGCAGGAGAGCAAGAAGAGGGGAGGAGGAGGAGAGGCCGGCGCAGGCAGGCAGGCAGGCAGGCAGGCAGAGGCTGCTGTTACTGTGCCGTCTGCCTTTCCTCAGTCGGCGCGGGAAAGCCGGGCTGCCGGATCAAGTCGCAGCCCGGGCGGCGCTGACCTACAAACCCCGCGGCAGACGCTCTCTGGGGAGGATTACGGGCCCACGCTGCTAGCGTGCTATCATCGGACTTTCAACCCCCTATGGAATCCTGGGGTTTGCAGTTTGGGGGGGGCATTCAGAATTCTCAGCCAGAGAGCTCTTTGGCCTCAGTAAACTACAAACCCCAGAATTCCACAGGATGTTGAAAGTGGGACCGTAGCACTATAAGAGTGCAGTGCAGAAAGACCCTGTCCATGGGTTTTCCTGTAGGGTTTTCGGTTTGTTTGGGGAACTACAGTCTCCCTACCTTCCTTAACTCATGGTGATATTTGGTGCCAGACAAGCACTTGGGACCCCAGCTGCCTTTATTTTGGAAGAGAGAGCTAGCTCTTGTGATGTTTGCTTTTCCTGACGGCTGCTGGCTGCTTGAGGGCTGTTTTAGAAAGGTGATATAAAAATGTAATTAAAAAATAATGGTTATTTCTACTTTCAACATCCTATGGAATCCTGGGGTTTGCAGTTTAGGGAGGGGCATTTAGAATTCTCAGCCTCTTTGGCCTCAGTAACTGCAAACCCCAGAATTCCACAGGATGTTGAAAGTAGAATAGTAGCACTATAACAGGGTAGTGTGGAAATGGCCAGTGTTAACATGCAGTAGAGAGGAAAGCGAACAGTATGAAGTAAAGTCAATCTCTTGTTTTTTTCCTGCGCTTTCAGAAAAGGGGGGAAAAACCCTGGAATCATGCAGGACCTTTTCCTCCTGGACGCTATTAGCCTCCCCTCAGCTTTGCCACTTGAGTGTGAAGGCATGTAAGCGTGTAAGCAAAAGTGCGTATAATGTTTGTGGAAAGTGTGGCAAGGAAGTTTGGGCCCAAGCTGCCATTTCTTTGGCTCACCAAGAGCTTTAGCACGCTGCACAGTAATGCCACTATGATTCCACTTTTAACTGCCATAGCAACATCCCATTGAATTTGTAGTTGTAGTTTGGTGAGGCACTATAGCTCTCTGGCAGAAAATTATAAATGCCCCTCCTTAAACTACAAATTCTAGGATCCCATAGGATAAAATGATGGCAGTTAAAATGGAATAATAGCAGTGTAATTATGAAATGTGAAAGGGCCCTGCATCTGGCTCTAGTGTTAGGAAGACTGAGGCAACCACCTCAGCCAGTCGATATTGGAGGAATAATCAGAGGCAGTGGCAGCTGTCTCTTTTTGAACCCTATTGCACTCTTTTGAAGGAAAAACCTTTGCATGATATATCATCTGTTTTGGAGTTCTCTAAATTGGCTTGCTTCTCCAAGTGTAACAGAGGATGCCATCCCATGGCCAGTATTGCAGAAGCCCAGTCAGCTTTTGCTTGTGGACTGGGAAGGAGTGACTTCTTGTGTTTTACTTCAGGCAGCAAAATGTCCAGGGCTGCCCCTGCTCTTCGCACTGTTTGGGAGCAGTGCTGGATGGTTGGTCATTGAAGAGCAGCTATGTCATTTGACCATTCATCTCGGTGTTCAGTGCTAACAATAGGGCTGTATCTTGGGGCTAAAGTGCAGGGCTGTACAACCCAGATCACCCAGAGAGTGGTTGAAGATGGGGCCAGGCTGAATGCTAGCACTAGAACAGGCATGGGCTTGCTAAGGTTCAGTAGGCCTGGCCCCATTCCTCCTATTATCTTGTTCATTTTAAAAATGATGTTGTACTTAAAGGGCAGCTGATCAGACATGTAGATGGCTCAAGAGGCTCATTTACTTTTCACTTTGGAAGCATGTTATCCTTTTCTACAATAATATGGTGCTCATTCCCAAGTAAAAGTGCTTAGCAAAGTCCTGGTTGTGATGGTGCTGTAATGATTTAAATGTCAGGAATTTAATGCAGAATTGCGTATGCTCAGGGTGTTTACTTCACCTCTCCTTTGTTTGTGTAAATGATGGTTTGTTGCTATTTGGTTCAATCCAACATAAAAAGGTGAAAGAAGACCTTGTGTCTTGCTCATATTGCTATTAACTTTTCTATGGGATATTCCAGAGCAGTCTTAGGGCTCTTGAAGCATGGCTGCTTGTGGCAAAAAAGACATGCATGCATGCATGCATGCACATACACGCGCACATGTTCGTTTTTGGCAGCAGCAGATTGTAATGCCCCAGAATCAGCAGTGATGGCTTATGAGTATGTGTGTGTGTGTAAAAGATATGAATAATAAGCAAACAAAGGGATGATGCTTAATTTTAAAACATATAGTAGAGTTAAATGCACTTAGTGGGGAAGTAACACATTCTGAGTAATGTTATTTTCCATGTGTTACATTCAGCCTCTGCTTTCACTTGGTTGCTCCTCTACCCACTGAAAGTGACCGAGCAAACCAAGGATGAATAAGCTGGTTGCCTGAGTGAAAACTGGAGAGAGGTCTTTTAATGGTTGTGTAGAACAAGGAATTTCAGTAGATATTGTTGGTTGCATGACCTGTTGAAATTCCCTTTTCTACAACCATTAAAGTCACAGGAGCTCTCTCCAGGTTGCAGTTTGGCAACCCTAATTAAACACCTTGTTCCCTTTCTCTGGCCCTTGCTAAGCCATAGCCTTTGTGCTGTACTGCTGAAAGAGAGAGCACGAGTGGACAGATAACAGTGTTGAGTGTTTAAAACTATAGTAGCTATCACTTGGTCAGTTCTTGTTGCCAAGAGAAAGAAAGCAGCGTGACTATAATTGCTGCCTTCTCTCATTTACTCTTTCTGTTTGAGCCTGAAAGTAAGGAAGACTTGGATTATGGGGCAGAATCAATACCACTATGTTGCCTTCAAGGAAAATTCAGATGAGCAAGAGAACAGATGAGGTAGCTACTCTGTCTGCTCTGTCTGTGACTGAAAGCTGCACTGTTGGGAGAGTGACCATGCTGCCTTGGGAATTATAGTCCCAGAAGGTAACATTTGCAGGCTCTGTGTTCTGTCTAGAAAGAGAGTTAATGAGCAGGAATAGATGACTTCTTATATTCCCTGTTCACAACTATTTACTGTGGGGCTCGTGTGAATCATTACTTCATTACTTACTGAGGTCATGAAGTGGTGAATTTTTTAAACATAAAAATATGGCTTATATTGATAAATAGTAAAAGAAATTACACAGTAGTCTGTGTGAATTATTTAATCTTGAAAGCCTTTTTCTTTACGTTGCTACACTGTCAAGTAACAAGCCTTCCAGATCTGTTCAGTCACCCACAATTAATGCTGGTCTTTGGAACAGAAATCAGTTTTAAGAAGAAAAGAATCCTATTATTATCCTAACACACTGTTACCATGGGTAATGTTTTGGAGTTATTTCCTATCCAATTTTGTATATCTTTCAACAAATCTCCTGGAATACTTCACAGACTGACAGCTGGGTTCCACAAACTGCCCAGTTTCATTCATGAGTAAATCATTCTTTGTTTGGTTCTACAACTCAGGATTTGCTGATGTTGCCTCTAAAGACATGTTGTGACCCTGACCATGAAATAATTGATCAGAATGGTTAATCTATAGTCTTATACACTAGAGGTAGGAAACCTATGGTGGGCAATGTAGTGTCATATATCCTTTGGCCTAATTTCAAAAGCCCCCTCTAAGTGATCATGTCTGTCCTCTCTATGCTGTATGGGAACCTTTGGAGAGGAATTTGGGGTCAAGAGATGCATCCCTGTGGCACAAATCTTTAGGCTCTGTTTTCATAGACCATTTCCGAGGTATTTTAAACTGTTCGGAACTCTATATATATGAATGTAGAATGAACGTAGAAAGAAACACAAGCCAGGCACATACAAACATATATTTCTCTGTATTTTTTCCCCTGCATGACTTCTATATGACATGGGAAGGATGCCATCAGTGGGGACATGGACAATTTGTTGTTTCCTATGAGATCACCAGGATACCATTTTATTTTGTATGCTAGATAGTTGGCTCCTCTGAGTTAAAAAATAGGATCTCACTGTGCTTTCATATTACTCTGCAAGCAGTAGTCAGGGCACTGCAAAACAACTGTTGCCTGAGGTGACAAACAATATGGTTCCTACTTGTCTTTACAAAAACTGGCCAGGATGGAAAATGAATCCAGGATGGAAAATGAACACTGTACCAGTGTTTCTCAAACACTGGTCCTTCAGGTGTCTTGGATTTCAGCTTCCAGAATTTCTGGCTGTTTGCTGAGCCAGCTAGGGCTTCTGGAAGTTGAAGTCCAAAACACCTGGAGGACTAAAGTTTGGGAATCACTGAGCTATACTGTTGTAAAGAAGCAATGTGCTCACCACACATTAAGGCAGCAAGCTAGTTTAGCAGGTGCAGGACACATAATTCTTCCAACACCTTACCCCTGCCTCGTAACATCTGCTGCCTGAAGAGATTGTCTTATTCTGCCTAATGGCAGGGCCTGGGTATGGAAGTGTCTATTTTGACAAATAAAGGAAGAAGTAGAAAATAAATGAAAATTATTCACATTTAATTATACGCTTGGCAAATTATACACTTGCCTACTCACTTGCAGTTTAAATAACTCAAATATCAATTGTCTGAGGAAGGTTTTACTGCTAAAACAGAAGGTATGTTTCTAACTGAGAATGAACACGCATTCACATCGCACTTGCTTAACAAAATTCAGTGGTTTCCCAAAGACTATGCCATTTTCCTATAGTTCCACAGTTTCTAGATAAGTTGTGAGAACTGTTAGGATAACCTCTGTTTAACAGTCTACTGTTTAGCAATCTATTTGTTGCAATCACAGTTCAGTATGTACATTATACATTTTGTCGGGTTGGGGCTGGTGGGCTGGTGGGAGGATGTAAGAGAGTGAGGCCTCACCCTTACTATCAGAGACATTGCCATACTCCGCAAGACTCTGCCAGTTATTGAAGCATCAATTCCTGCTTCATTTCCAAGCGCAATGAAGAGAAACAGGGAGTAGAACAAGTTCTCTCCTTTGGAGATCTCCTGCCTTTGTCTTGTCTGCTGTGTTTCCCTCTGGAAGAGCCTTTGTGGTAGAGCAAGGAGTGTACCTGAGAAAGAGAAGAAATGTGGGGTAGCCCTGATCCTACTGTACTGACAGAATGCTACTGTGGCTTTTTAGGGCTATTGTACCTTATATTAGAATCTTCCTCCTTTGGGGAAAAAACAATTCTTCAAAGTGTTTCATGTTCAGTGCTTCCCACCACTACTGGTTCATACAGATGAATATCTTAATAATTAGCCAGTTTGTGTTCCAGCATTACTATGTGCAGGAACATACTCTCATGAATGTATTCTGGGGTATTTCACTATAAAAGACAACTATAGTAATGGTTAGAATGTTGGAGTAGGCTGAAGAACACTGAACCTTGAATCCACACTCATCCACAAAGCTTGCTGAACAGCCTTTGTCCAGTCTAACTTTACCTCATAGGGTCATTGTGAGGGTAGAATGTGTGGGGAGAAAACCAGAGGTCCTTGGGAGAACAATGGGATAAAAATGGAAACAGCAGTTTCACAATTAATGCATTGCCTCTTGTAACAAACATCTGTAACACATGAAAAAATACTGGAACTGCAGAGTTGTTTTTACAATTCATAGAATTTATTGCAACACTTTCTGAAGACAGAACATTAAGTTTAGTTTGACCTCAGTTTGACTTCACTAATAACAGCTCGGAACATGAAATGAATGCTTCTTTTAAAAATTTGAGTAGTCCTCTTAGTATTCTAGATATAGACATTTATGTCTTTGCTCCTAGCTCTGATTTTAATTACTATGAGTGCTTTTACAGCAGAACTGATCTCATCTCTTTGGCCATGCTCCATTTATGGATGAAATATTCATATGGTTGTGCTAATGAAGGGGAATTAGTGGGTCTCTGTGTGCGGGTGGGGTGTGAGCTATGCACTGAAGACCATTACAAGCTTCCATTAGAGATAACATGCTCTGAAGACACAGTACGTAATGTACCTAAGAAATCCAAGATCAACTATATAGGCATTTTTCATACAGGGTACATTTATCTCTGCTACTTAATTTAACAATTTGCACAAGGATTAGAAATGAAATATATAATTTGTAGCCCATCTACCATATTTGCTGGCATATCAGACTCACTTTTTTTCCTGAAAAATACTGTTTGAAAATGGTGTGCATCTTATGCACCAGTGCATCTTATATGCCAGCAAATAGTATTTGCCAGCATAGAAATGGGGTGTGTCCTATATGCTAGTGCTGGCAAATATGGTATTTGTTTTAATACAAATAAGAGAGAACAGACTGTGGATTGTAATTCCCACTCCTGTGCTTAATTGTGCATCTGTACTACAATTGAACATTGGATGTGGGCCCAGTCCTACCATTACCCAGAGTGACACGATTCCTTCAAGTGGCAAATGCCGAGACTTGTGAAGAAGACAGCAGTTGAAACCCCTTGTGTGCGTTCCTCTACTTGAGAGGACAGTTTGCATGCTTCAAGTGACCTAATATGCCTGTCACCTTCAGCTGTGACAGAGGATCTTTTCTCATTGCTAGATGTGAAGTAAAATTCAAATGCCAGTCTGATCAGCTTCTGTATGAAATGGAGAAGAGAATACTCTCATGATCTTCACTTTTGGTCGCAAAATGCTCTCAACCAGTGCTTCGATAACCATTTGTACAGCAGTAGGCTTCATCTGTACATCAAATGTAACTCTGCAAGGCACAACATTTATTTTCATGAAAAAGAGGGGGTTCAATGATAAGGCTGCCAGGGGCTATGTGTATATAGTGATCAAAGGATCATAGAGAGACCCTATCTTGCTTATCTCGGTGTAACCTAATGTTGTGCCAGCAAAACATAGTCATGATTCACAAGGAGATTTTGGAGATATTTTTTGTTGCACGGAATCAATTGATACAGACAACAATTCTATACCCAAGCCTCCTATATTACCCAATGCCTGCATGAACTTATACCAGCAAGACGGAAATGAGGGTGGAGCAATGTTTCCTCTCCCTTTACTTCTCTGCTACTTTTCTTTCTTGTAAAAACAAATTCCTTCCCACTAAAACCAATGGGAGGAAATTAGGGTGGTTCCAGAGGAGGCTTTAATCACACCATCATCCTGCCTCATTCACTAAATTTTACAGGGACTCCAGATGTCATTTGCCATTCATAATCCTCCCTGTTTTTTCCACTGTGTATTTTCTTTTACTGTGGAAAATCCATTAAGAAGAAAAAGATGGAATAGCTTCACAGTGCCTTCTGGCTAACCTCCATCTGGAAACATTCCTAATTTATGCCAGGCCCAGGACTGGAATAAATGTCCAGCCAGTACAGGGGCATGTCCAGGACCAGGAGAATGATAGATCTTTTGAACCAACAGTTTCTTCCAGGCACTCTCCCTCTTTTCCAACAGCAGAGAGATAATGGCCTTGGATGTTAGGGGAATAGTGTATGTCTCTCTACACCCTTCAGAGGAGATCCAGCATTTCTTATGTTCCTGGAACTTACTTGGGCTAAGTTCATTTATTAAGCCCAAATTAAATCGACGTGAGTTACAGAAGTTGTACTTTAACAAGTCCCATTGATTTAATGGATCCACCTGAGGCAGGACTAGCAATTGGGTTTAGCCCACAGATTTCCGTCAGAAGTCATATTAAGAGTAGATCATGGAAATAATTGGGGCTAAATTACACACCACAGATTTTAATCATAATTGGCTATGTTTGACAAAAAGATACAATCTGAGCCTGTTACATTTTATACAGAAATAACTTTTGGTTTCATAAATATAACTTGCTCCCTGCATACAGATATATTGATTGATCCCCTTAACTGATATAGTATCAAACATTTTGGAGCATTTTCCTCTTTTATAACTTAGAATTGAAATTGTTTTAAATGCTATTGTTACCACTTGATATACACAAGACATTTGACATTGTGAAAGTGCAAATTTTCACATACTGAAGAGCAACTCATAAAGGCTAAGTGGCACAATAAAGCAGAGAATGGTTAGAGAAACAGAGAGGTCAAAAGCTAGGCCAAATAAGATCTGTTAGCTAGGCTCAGTTGCAAAAATGGCAAGTCCAGACTGAATATGGTAAAGGTGTATGATTATGCGTAGCGTGCTGAGCCAAAGAAGGAATGACTGGTTTTCATTTCTTAAAAACACAAGTCTATCTGCAACTCAAGAGATCTCTCTTTCATTTTGGATCAAACACACAGGTTCCTGGGAAAGCATAGACAGAGCAGAAGCACAGAGAAACATGACAGACCCTGCACAAACAAAGCTGTAGGTTAATTTTAGTCAGTCGGAGCAAATTGTACTGTCAAGCAGTGGCTCAAAGGGACTTGCCTCTCAGCGCAAAGGCCATCTCTGGCAAGTAGGAAATCTTAATCCTCTGGTGGTAGATTCCACCCTAGATAGCTAAATATTGTATTTCCAAAAGGCAACAACTAAAACAAAAACATGGTGGACCAGGAGGAAAGGAAAAACTAAAATTGACAGCCAGGGAATCAGACCAAGCAGAACTCGAGAAAGTGTGCAGGGTGTCTCTGTATTATTCAACAATAGACATTGTTTTCTATCTTTAATTTTGTCCTGCATCCAATATGCAATATGCAGCCTGTGACTTAACCCAAGATCCTATACCCTGTTAGGGAAGTGTGAAGAAAGATGATAGGAAGAAAATAAGCTCCTTTGAAATGTAGTGCTGGAGTAGAGTTCTACAGATACCCTGGACTGCTAAAAAAGACAAATGAATGGGTCCCAGAGCAAATCAAGAGTGAATTCTCTCTAGAAGCCAAAAGGACTAAACTGAGGCTGTTGTACTTTGGCCATATCATGAGAAGACATGACTCACTAGAAAAGACAATAATACTTTGTAAGATCGAAGGCAGATGGATAGACTCAATCAAGGAAGACACATCCCTGAATCTGCAAGACCTGAGCAGGGCAGTTGATGACAGGGTGACTCAGAGGTCTCTCATTTATAGGGTTGCCATAGGTCAAGGTTGACCTGACAGCAGTGAACAACAACAAACATGTGCCTGTGTCTATGCTTAATGTCACAGTTGCAAATCTAATTACACAGAGGCCACCAGGGCCTTAGTGATTGAATAGCTCCCAATCAACCAAGGTCATAAATAAGAGACAGAAGGCTGTATGTAAGCTTATGGATGATTGGCTGTGCTAGAAATGGCACTTCTGCAATCTTGAAGAAAGTGCAATCCCTTGGATTACTATTTTTATAATTGCATACTGTGCCAACAGGATTCAGGTCTGAGTCTAACCACAGACTTCATAGTCACAATAGGTAGACTGATTTCTGGATGATGATGATGAGGATGATGATGATTTCTCCTCCTCCTTTTCTTGATGAAGGTTTCTGGAGAATCCAAATGGTTGCACAGTTTCATGGCATTTGGTTTAGTTTCCAGCTTTACAGCATTTAATGTTATCTCGTTTAATGAAAGATCTCTGAAAGGATTAAGCTAGTAAGATATAGCAGACACTAAAGCAACTCTATCTGCTTGTACAAACACTGGCTAAACACTAGCACGGAGTTAGGCACACTTACATTTTTTTGATCCTTATACCCCAGTGCTTTAGTCTGTGGCATTGTCAGAAGTGTTTCAGTTGAAATTCTTCATAAGGAAAGTTTGAGAAGGAAAAAAAACTCAGCTTTTTCCAACCTGGAAATTCTTGCATGGGGTGAGACTGCTAGAGCCTGTGTTAGTTTAACCTATTTAGGGACCTTTCATTAAATGAAAGCAAATTGTACAGATCTTTCCTTGTGGTTTTATGACAGATTTGAGTGGTGGTAATGCTGATGGTGTTCTAGTACTGAAAGGCAACTTGTTTACAGTGAATGTTCAACCACATGATGGGGAAAGTGGAGATGCTGACCAGAAATTCTCCCCAAATTCAGCTTTGTCAAAACAGGATGTCAGATGTGGCTGGACATGGAGAATATGCTGATATTACTCATCCCCCCTCCCCTTGCAGTCCCACAGGAATTAGTCACCATGGAGATTTGCTTATTTTCTTCTGGAGTGACTCACAAATGGAGCTTGCAACACTGAAAGGAATTTAGATGAGATATTTAAAAAATAGTACTTACAATTTAACCTATCTTATTTATTAATTCTGCTGCTTTTCATTCTTGTTGCTTTATTTCATTTTGTGCATTCTTTAATAGAAAGTATAAATTAATATTCTTGAATAGAATGACTTATAAGTGGCATACAGAAATGCATATAATGTGAGAACCAGTTAATATGCTGAGACCCAGAGTAGTGTAGTGGTTTGAGTGTTGGACTAGGACTCTGGAGATGAGAATTCGATTCCCTGCTCAGCCACAGAAACCCAGTGGGTGATTTTCGGTGTGTCACACATTCTCAGCTTCAGAAAACCCTGTGATAGAGTTGCCATAAGTCAGAAATGACTTGAAGGCACACAACAACAATATGTTAATATACTCACAATAAAGCTTTACAATGAGATCCTGATTTACTTGATGTTTATCATAACTGTGTGTATATGTGTATGTGCAAATTATTTAGCTAGAACACAGAAGCCATCTTCCTGTGAACTTCCTTCATTTGTGGAACCATCACTTAAAAACCAACAGTCATAAAACATATTTAGCATGATAGCATTGGAAGGAACCTCAAAGGTCATCTATACCAGTGTTTTCCAAACTTTGTTTTTGTAGATGTTAAGGACTTCATCTCCCAGAATTCATAATCAGTGGCCATCCTGGCTGAAACTTCTGGAAATATCTGGAGGAACAGAATGTGGAGGAACAAACACTGATCTAGTCTCATTCCCTACCAGTGCCAGTGATCAGCTATGATAGTATCCTTGATAAGTAGTCACCTAACCTCTGCTTACTAGCCTCTAGTGAGAGCAACTCCACAATCTTCCAAGAGACCCTATTCCACTGCTGAACAGTTCATATCATTACTTTCTACATAGGCTATTTTCGTAATAGACTGTTTTAGTGCTATTATTCCACTGGGGTTTGCAGTTTAGAGAGGGGCTCTTGAGGATTCCATAGGATGTTGAAAGTGGAATAATAGCACCATAACAGTCTAGTGCAGAAATGGCCTTAGTCTCACTGGATGGGACTAGGGTAGGGTTGCCAGATGTCAAGTTTTGGCCTTGAATCTCCCCTTTTCATAGGCCATCTTCAGGTACAAATTGTCCATTTTTGATAGGTCTGTCTCCAGAGAAGAGAAAAGGCGTGTGTGCAGATCTCCAATTCAGATGGTGGAGCAGTGGAAGGGTTGGAGGGTTAATTGATTTATTGGTACAACTTGCGGAACCTCTCCAGGATGTCTATGCATTTATTTAGTTAGCTTCCTCCTTTCCTCCCAGTCATTGAGGCACAAGGGCTCACCCTCCAATCTTATGTTGCATCCACCTTCTGGCAAGAAGAAAATAGGCAAGATTAATATGCCTTATCCCATCTCCCTCAGTAGGTGAGAAGGAATAATCCTTTTGCTTTATCTTCATTTGGGAACAGCCTCTTTAGCTAAGATTTCTGTCTTAGTTTTCAGGTATGGAAATGCATTATTTCTCTCCCTCCCTCCTTCTCTCTCTGTATACTTTGTGTGTGTTTGATTGACAAGCTGTGTGCAGCAGTAATTGGTACTTGAACAATGGCCATTTCCACACGGGGATATAGCCTGCGCTGGGACGACCTCACCATGAGGTCGTCTACACCGCGGGGTGCACTAGGGCGATCTGAAAAGGTGAGGTTCTACACCTCAAAGCGCCCTCGCGCGGCCACGAGGGTGGCGCCGCATGTTTTATAAAGACCACCTTTCAAGTGGTCTTTTTAAAACAAGATCGTGCTAGCCCATCGCAGCGCCCCATGAAGAACTGCAGGGGCGCACAAGTGCGTCCCTGCAGAGCTGCCCGGGGGCGGGCTTCCGGCTGGTGTGCTGCCCTGACTGGCGGAGCACCACCAGAAGCTGCCGGATGCCATTTTGGGCGCTGCTGGACGCCGCCGGATGCCGCCGGCGTGTAGAGTGGCAAACGCATGCTGCTCCCCGCAGGGACAGAGCCACCCGGGTTAAGGTAAACTCTGTCCCTGCGTGCACCGCCCAGTTCCGCCGCATTTCGCCCCCCCCCCCGTGTGGAAAGGGCCAATGATAACACCTTAAATCTCAGGTTTTGTTCAAGAAACTTCAGGGCCTGAGGGCCTGAGCAAGCTTGTTTTCTGCTGCTTGAGAGACTAAGGGCCTTTCCACACTACACTGTTACAGTGCTATTATTCCACTTTCAATGTCCTGTAGAATTCTGGGGTTTGTAGTTTCCTAAGGCCAAAGAGCTCTCTTGCTGAGAATTCTAAATGCCCCCCACTAAACTGCAAACCCCAGGATTCCATAGAATGTTGAAAGTGGAATAATAGCACTATAACAGCGTAGTGAGGAAAGGCCCTAAGACATGGAGCAGTGGCTTCTAACTTTAGGAAAAGAGATTTCACTTAAACGTTAGGAAGAACTGCCTGATGGGAGAAGCAGTTTGACAGTGGACTATACTGCTTTGGAGTGTGATGGAGATGCCTTTGGGTGGCTCCTTAGGTTTCCTTCCACACATTTTTTGCATTTGAATTTACAAATGCCATGCTACCCAGGTTTGCTTATATCTCTGTAGCAACAGTGACATTTTGGTGACATAAGCACAAGCAGTGGGAGGATTAAAATTGGTATCAGTTTTTATTAGGTGTAGGCACAATGCAGTCTTGGAGCCATAGGAAGCCCACCCACCCCCAGCTGATTTTACAGCCCTTACCCCTTCTAAACACTCCAGTTCCACCCTTCTTCTAGGCATCTGGGGTTGGGTTGGCATTTCACCTGTTAAAAAAGTTGCAGCTCCCCCAGCCCTGCACTTTTCAACATTAAACATGCCAATTTTTCAAAACCAGGAGTAGAATTCTGGTCAATTCTCCCATTTTTCACTTTTTTTGCCCCCCACAGATTGTCTTGACACTGCAGGGTGTCAAGAACAAAAAGTTCATCCTTGGGCCAGCCACAATTGTCCACCTGTGGTCTATACAGTGATTTATTTGTTTAGTGAGAAGTGATGGTTTATGTTGTGAAAAAAACAGCCTAGTGTTGCTGTAAAAGTAGCAATGCATGGAGGAAAAGTGGACTTCAGCCCTTTTTGTATTGCCTGTATAACTGTTATCTCTAGGAATGTGGTAGAGCTTGCATTTTTGTATACCATAAGTCTTTGCTTCTTCCAACACTTTGTTTATTGAACAGGCAGGAGAAGGATGCCCAGGACTTGCAGGCCCAACCCAAGAAATGTTGCTGCCAGAGGTGACTAGGAGTCTCGCTGCTTCCATTCCATTCCATGTACACAAAACCACCAGGCTGGTAATTGAGTCTTTCAGAGCCTAAGAAGTTATTTTAAAAAAAAAATCATTCCCTTTCATCACTGCAGTGTTTGAAAGTTAACGTGTCATTGCTATTTTATTTTATTCTGTTGAATTTATACCTTGCCTTTCTCCCAGGATGTAAGGCGCTCTATTATTTGAAAGAAATGTCAAGGCAGCAGCAATCTAAAAGAGAAAAATGAAATCTTCAAGAGTCAGCTATCATTCTTCTCTTTCATTCTTGTTAAGGTGAAAAAATGTGATGTTTAATCTGAAATGGGCTCATTCCAAGCTCTGTGCAATTGTTTTCTGAAATATGCAGGGATACTTTCTAAAACTACTTTCTGTAATTACTGTATTCAGAAATGCGGGAGGATTGGGTGGGCGGGTGGGTGGGAGAGACAGAGCATTCATTGAGCTAGCAAGCTTCACCCAACTTCTACCGCTTGTTTTTCCACTGATGATACTCTTTAGTTTGCCAGACAGTCACTGTAAATGGGAAATGACTTACAGGACAAAAACAACAAGCTCTTTGGTTTAATAGAACCGGAGGGAGATTTGATGACAATGGCCTAGGAAGAACTGCTCAGAGGAATTAAGTAACTTCCAGGGGTGTAGCTACCATTGGATAGGCAGGGATATTGCCCCAGCATGTCTAGTTGATGGAGTTCTCCTGTCATCACCTGCTCTGCCCTCAGTTCCTACCCTGATACACAAGATAGTCGTACTTTTTGTGCCCAAGGAGGCCTGTTTGTACTTCTTGCCCTTGTTTGTACTTCTTGCTCTTGTTTATACTTCTTGCCATGGTCTCCCAGCACTAAGCTATGTGCTGGCTACTTTGGTACCATGGCACTTGCCCAAGGAAGGTCTTCCTAGCTTCACTTTTAGTTAGACAGTGAAGACAATTTTATTTTAAGAAGCACTGGGCTCTTTTTGCTAAAGTATATCAACTTCTGAGCAGTTTGTTCATTTTTAAAAAAATCATTATTGTTTGATGTTTGATCACGTGTATTACTATTTTATATTTTGTTAGTTGTTCTGGTCTTTTAGACTGTTTTTTAATAGGTGAAATTTAGGGCTGTGTGCACACGTGTGTTTTTTCACATATCCACATGAAATTTAGAGATTCTATAGGTTCTAAAGAAGTGTTTAACCCAGCTCAGTTTCAGTCATGAAAAAATAACTACAGCATCAACATGCTCCCTGTCTCTTTTCCCAATGCAGGATCAAAGCTGAGATAAAGCACAGACCACATGTAAAAAGGACCACACACAGACACACAGACACAGACACACACACACATCTTGGGATACAGAGGAAAAAATTATGACAAAACACAATCATTTTAATCCTAAATTTAACCTGTGAGAAAAGGAAGAAATGAGGGTTTGACCCTGTCGTCAGTGAATGTTGTGTCAACTCAGGGATAGAAATGGGCCTGAAATGCATTTTGAGCCCTGTGTAGATTAATCCTAACATGCTGGACCCTGTTTTGGGGATGAAAGTCAGCACCTTTAACATGTGAATTAAAAACACAGAATGAATTCACTGTTGCACTCACAGGTACCACTATGTGTGAGCAACATGTATAGCCCAAAGACTATTCCAGAGCAAGTGATAGATAGATTTGACTCCAACTTTCAAACTGAAACCATTTTTAGTATCCCAGGACAACGCTGGAAAATCTGTCTGTCTGTCTGTCTGTCTGTCTGTCTGTCTATCTATCTATCTATCTATCTATCTATCTATCTATCTATCTATCTATCTCTGTGTATCTATCTTCTGTTTAAATCATTGGCTCAGAGCAACTTACAGCATCTTTTTAAATAGTAATGTTTCTGCTCCCATGGGGATCACAATCTATCCATTGATAGTTCCTTATTTGGCTTGAATGCTTAATGTATCTTGCAGTGAAAGGTTCTTTAAGGTGCTTCAAAGAGATTATTTACATTTTTTTGCTCATTTAGATTTGGCAACTCTGCACAGAAATAATCCCTGCTACCTTGAGCTGTAAGAACTGTACTTCATATAAAACCATTTGGCATTTTACATTTGTCTTGCATTTTGTTCAAAGATAAGTGTGCATGTTTTATTTCCTGTTCCAGTGCTTTTCAGTTCTTTGGGCTTCTTGTCTCCCTTGTGTATAATGCAAAGCAAGTCTGACACCCATATGCTTTACATTTTAAATAGAGGGTGAGGAAGTAGCAGTGAAATTCCTTACTAGTGGTGCCATCAGTAATAATACTGCCATCTGCTGGCTAAAATTATCTTGGCAAAGAGAAAGAAAAAGACATGATTCGGTCCCCAGATGTTTGTGGACTTCAGCTCCCAGAAGCCCCAGCTACTATGGTCAGTGCTCAGGGCTTCTGGGAGCTGAAGTCCAAAAACATCTGGGGACCCACAGGTTGAGAACCACTGCGTGATTCAAAGATTTTTTATTTATTTGGTCTGTATGTGCAACCTGAGGCTTGTCCACAATCTGGTGCTTCCAAACAGATTTTGATTTAGGGTAGCAGAGAAATAAAAAGATTGTCTTGTTAGATTAGACCAGTGTTCATCTATTCCAGCATCCAGCTCTCAGTAACCTCAGAATGAAAGTGGTGACAATATTCTGTGGCTTTCTCAAGCATCCAACAAAGTATGGCATCAGAGTCAATGTTTAGCCTAGCTTAGCATCTTCTGGGACTGTCCCTGTCATTAGAGAAGATAAGGAGACCTCCCCAGGCAGAAGATTTGTTATATTATGAAAAAGCAGCAAATTGTTAGTTACAGTTGGCCCAAATAAAAATCAAATCAAGTCCAATAAGCAAAGTTTGATTTTGCCACTTTATATAAAGGATACCATTTTACTACACCAGAGCTTTCCAAACTGTGTGTCATGACAGTTTAGTGTGTTGGCTGCAGTGTGTAGGTGTGTTGCACAAACATAACTGGTGGAGGGGCTGTCTTTCCCACTGCCTTGGGCTGAGGAAGACCCCAGCAAGGGCAGGAGGCTTGGGTGGAGGGACTGCCGCCACTCACTGAATCACCGTGTCATGAAATGATGCATGCCTAAAAAGTGTGTCACCAACATGAAAAGTTTGGAAAGCTCTGTACTACGCCATTGTACATAATGGGACTTGAGCATCCATGGACTTTGGTATCGACGTGGGTGCAGGGTGGAGTCCTGGAACCAAACTCTAGCTGAGGGCCCACTGTTTTTATATTGGCTGCAACTCACACTTGCAGTTACGAATGTGTAACCTAGATTTACACATTTGTAACTGATTCATATTCACAATCTCTATGTACTCAATAATGTAGTGAATACTTTGGGATTGTAAAAATTCTCCAGTCCTGACTTTCTGGGCAGCAGCTGCTGTGAACAAAGGAGATCTCTTCTCATGTTGTTTGGAGTGCTGAAGACTTCTGTTTCACGTCTGTAGTCTGGTAAGCTTTTGCATGGCACAGGAGTATCTATTTGCGAATTGACAAGCTATCTGATGTCACAGGAGCTTGAGATTTCAGAACTGGCAAACTTTTGCACAGTGCAGGCACTCCAGTAAGTAGAGTAGCTAGTTTTTGCATGGAATGTGGCCTCTGAGACTCTCGTCAAATTTGAATTTGACCCTTCCCAAACTTGGAACTTCAAAAGAGTTCTCTGTCCTTGCTCTAGGGCCAACTGAAATCACTCGAAAAGAGGAGCATAGAAGGATCTCCTTGGATCCAGTTGTTTTTCTGTCTGCCTGGTTTAAGAACTAGACAATACACATAGTTTCTTTTCAACCTAGAATGATCCCCTTCCTGAAGCTAGGACAGCAGCTAAGGTCAAGTCTTGAAAGACTAGAAATTGCTGCTGCCCTGCCCTTGCTTACTCATGAGTAATCCTCTAATATTTGAGGTTAGACTCAGTAATAGCAGGTGAGTGACAATGATGGTGGTAATGGTTAGAATAGGGTTATGAGTATAAGAAAAGGTGTGTGTGTGTGTGTGTGTGTGTGTGTGTGTTCCTGTCTAGAGCAGGCATTTTGGGTTACAGTGTTTTTATTTCTAAGGCTTGCTGTGGAACTGTTTGGAAAGCTGCTTTTTAAAAAATGCCTGCTTGGATGGTGAACTTTATTTTAAATCATGGGTGAGCATGTTGGATCAGATATTGTTGGACTGCAACTCTCAGCATTCCTGAGCTCTTCTCTCACCTCAAAGTGATCCCATACAAAGCCCTGACTTTTCTGTACTGACTCATACTGCCTGCCTTCCATCTAACATGTAACTATCAACAACAGCAGCAACAATGGGCAACTGGGGTGGGGTGGAGGAAGAATAGCTTTTTGTTACCTAAAACACACAGAGGAATTAATTAAATGGGACAGGGAAGGCAAATAGAAGGCTAGTCAACAAGATAAAAGGAAATCAAAAGACTCAGTAAGATTAACTCATATGACAGTCAACAAGTGCCCACACCTTACCATTACTCTTTCACAATCTACTTCTGACACAGAACAAAGAGATGCTGGCAGGTGATGAATAATTATAAACTGCCCATAAACACTTTGGTTGGAAAGTGCTGGTGAGATTTTTGCCCTAAATTGATAGACAGAGCTTTCCACAAGCAAATCTCAGTTCCCCTCCTCCCCATCTGCAAGATTTCGCTGTGGTTATTCTGGCTAGGGCTGCTGGGAGTTGCAGTCAAACAACATCTGGAAGGCCACATAATGCCTGCCCCTGTTTCAAAGGCTTTCTTTGGAACAGCATTCAGGACTCCATTTTTTTTTTCATTAAAAAAAGCAGCTTGCTCTGGATGGGGTGCAAAGTCTGTAACTGTGTTAGAGATAGGTTTAAGTCTCTGTGGATGAATGGATGGATTGATGTGGCTTGTGTATTTGCCTGTGAGAGGGTAGATGGGGTTGGTGGTATTTGCTGGAGAGTTATGAGTGTGCTGAAGCTGACACCACTGCTACCTTCTGGAATGTCTTGGGTCTTTGGCTCATCCCCTTTTCTTCTCCTGTCACTGCTTGTTATCAGCCTTTTTTTAAAAAATCAGCCCTTTATCAGCCCTTTCTAAGCATGCAATCACTGTCATGACAGAGTAAATAGAGCAGGATCCTTCACTCAGCTCATATTTTTCTTCTGAGGACTGTATTGTCTGTCTACAAAGATGCAAGGCAAGTACAGTGGTGGCCACAGCGAACAGGTGATAAGCCAATCCCAAGGACAGCCCCAGAATTTTTGCTGCTTGATGGCAAGATAGAACCCTCCACTCCTCCATATAAGTTTGGCTGGCTTGGCTGCTGAATCTTATTTCAACACTCATTGTGGCACAGTGGGCTCCACTGGGCAGTTGTCTCAATCAGCAGCAAAGGCAAAGGCAAATGACAGTGAGCTTTGAAAGGACAGAGCTACGTGTATGCCAGAAAGCTTGCTCTGGACTTCCTAAACTTACCTGCTGTCATTGGGTGCAACAGAACACACTCAGCCAAATCCAATCTCATCATCCTTCAGAACCTTTGTTTTCCTGGACTCTTAATCCCATGTGAGGAGCTTGCATGAGTACTCTAGCTTTCCAGTGAATTGAGAAGGCATCTTCTCAGTGCATGAAAGGCTTCAAATGCAGGGAACATGGATGCAATGGAGATGTGGAATATGCTGCCTTGGAGTGTGTTGGGGTCTCCTTCTTTGGAGGTTTTAAGCAGAAGCCATCTGTTGGGAATGCTTTGATGGGTGTTCCTGCATAGTAGGGGGTTGGACTTGATGGCCCCTGTGGTCTCTTCCAACTCTATGGTTCTATGTTACCATACCCTACCACCCCTCCTAGAAGATATGTGATTTTCATAACTTTTCATAACATTAATGACAGGAGAACACAATTGGGGTCATGCTGGCTGGAGATGTGTTAGGGGCATGAAAGTTCAGACAGGATCATGCGGAAAACTCCAATGCTGATGAGTTTATGCTAATCCTTCACCACTTCAAGCTCTTAGCCTTTCTGAGTACAATGAAAGACGAATTGCCCAGATTGGTGAGCAATCACCAATCAGAGCAGAGACCATCCCTCGATCTTACACTTTGGAGATCTTCCCCATACAACCTACGTGACTGAACATTAAGAGATTGTCATGAGTCCCATCAATGTTTTATCGCTTTGGAGGTAAGCAATCAGCCTGTTCTGGACCCCTTTGTCAGTCCCATGGGAAAGCCATTATGGCTTTGTCAACACACCCCTTCGGGGTGTGAAACAGGGTATAAAAACCCTAGCTTTAAACTCATTAATTTATAATACATAGTACATAGTGCCCCAGAGTGCTGTTCCTCCATGCTACCCTCAGATGCTGTCTGAGCCTCTCTGCTGTATTCTCCTTCTTCAGGACTGGTAACTATCACCCTTTCCACCCCTAGTCTCTCTCTATCCCAGTGGTTCTCAACCTGTGGGTCCACAGATGTTTGTGGACTTCAGCTCCCAGAAGCCCCAGCCACTATGGTCAATGCTCAGGGCTTCTGGGAGCTGAAGTCCAAAAACATCTGGGGACCCACAGGTTGAGAACCTCTGCTCTATCCAATCTTTTTTTGCCTCACTTTCTGATAGCCTTGTATGGTTCTTAAGAGTGTTGTTTTTTTTTGTGTGATTGTTAATTCAAATAAAATACTCTGTTTAACTTTTAACTGGATTCCTCTCTACAATCAGTACTGGTATACACAGGTGGAAAAATCCTGCCGCTACCCTCCTCTTACAGGCCTTCTTTGAGCTATAATTCCCCCAAATTCTAAGGAGGTGCCAGTGGCAGAGCTTGGAGTATGTGGAGGGCGGGGCGGAAGACAGGGGCTATGGCACGAGGGGCGTGCCCACTGTGCATAGGTGTGTGGCTGTGTTGCGTGGGGGCGTGGCCAGTGTGGCCAGGGTGTGCAGGGGTGTGGCTATGGGCCCGGATGCCCCAAAAGCATTCCTGCCGGGGGCAAATCACTCCCTCCGCCCCCACATCCCTACGTGACTGGGAGGTGCTGGCATTGTGGGTAGACCCCAACATCCCCCATTTAGAGTAACAGTGAGATCTGTTCTGTCTCATTTCCCCTCATGTGATTCTAATTGTATGAGGGGATAATTGTCTGAATAGGGCTTCAGCATGTGTACGAGCTTGATCTTCATCCTCTTGCTGTTTGCCAGACAGGTGGTCACTTGCTATTGGAAGGAAGTTGAGAACCGAAACCTAAATTTACAGTTTTGTAACACCGAAAATGTCGCCTCCCTAGAAAAGTTAACATGCTAGATAAAGCATGTGGGTGAATAATAGACAGCAATACAGTGATGCTGAAGATACTTGATTCAGTTTTATTAAGTTTATGAAGCATAAGAAGGATAGTAGAATTGTTCTGCCAGTAACTCACAGAGCCTTCTGCAAATGTATGATATGGTGAAATTGAAGGCCTTTTTCTGATTGTATTTTCTTATGCTAAACTTTATTCTGTATTGATAAGATATTCAACCTTTGTAAATGATGTTTCAGGCAATAATGTAAATTTATGCTTATTGTTTATTCATTGTTTAATTTGAGATACTAAACTTTAAAAAATATGTAAGATCCACAGATTAGAAATATCACTTTTTTGGGATTTAACCTCCCCCGCCACAAATCCCCCAACAAACACAACTGTTGGTCATGATGGCTAAGGGAAATTCCAGGAGATTCAGGCCATTTCTGCACTAGATTGTTATAGTGCTATTATCCCACTTTCAATATCCTGTGGAATCCTGGGTTTGCAGCTTAGTGAAGGGCCCTTGAGGATTCCATAGGATGCTGAAAGTGGAATAATAGCACTATAGCAGTCTAGTGTGAAAATGGCCATAATTCAAAAAAGTATCTCTTCCAGACTGTATTAGGGTTAGAGCTTGTACTGTTCTCTTGCTAAAATACAGATTGATTAATTCTTATTTTTTCAATACTAATACAGATTTTTTTAAAAAATGCAAAGCACCATCAGGTATGCTGAGAAAGGGTGAAAATCACAAGTAAGTATGTACATAAATAATTCCTCCTGTTCTATAGGCTGTTCTTAAAGCAGGCTAATTTTCAAGGATTTTATAAGTATGTAAGGAAAGACAGAAAGCTCCAGCACATGCTGTTTAACTCTGCTGAACATAAACTGGTCATAAATCAACCCAAATGGCTGACTCTGAGAAACGCTTCATTTATCATATATATTCAGAAGTTGTTACAGTTGGGTTGACTTAGTCCGTTATACCAGTCAGACCATTATATCAATGTTTCATGTTCAAAGCTGGGGTGCCCCTACAGACTTTTTAAAATCTCTTTTTCTTTGACTGCAATAGAAGTGAGCTAAAGTATGGATTTGATGGTCTAGAAATATCTTCTATACAGGTGGATCAATATCTTCTATACATGGATTGATTTCTGCTAAAGAAGAATCCTTCCAAACAAAAGGGACAAAGATCATTCTTGTGACTAGGATTGTTAGGTTATGACTATCCCTAAACCTAATACATGAAAATGACCCCTTGTGATGTTTGCAGGATGAGGTTTGCTGGGTGATGTTACAAGGGGCAGCCCTCAGGGATGTCACTAAACATCAACCACAGTTGCATGCAGTATGGCATCCAATAAAAAAGGGGACAAAGCATTGATGTGTGTGTCTATGTCTGTGTGTGTTTGTCCCCATCATTCTGAGAACTGGAGAACAAGGGCAAGACCCTGAGATCTGGGAAACATACTCATGACCCCCTACCCCAATAGTTCATTGTATATCTTTGAGGACAGCTGACCAAATTGTTCAGGTGTTGGTTTTGCATTGGTGTCATAGGAGTTTGGGGAGAATTAACAGTCCTTGCTAAACTCTGCAGTCTAATATTTAGGGCTAATGCAAGCCAGGGGAACCTGTGATACTCCAAATATTGAACCCTAGTTCCATTCAGCAGTTCTAGCCTGGCCAATGGTGAAAGGTGATGAGAATCATAGTTAATCAGCATTTGAAGGGTCCTCACTTCTAGTCTAATCAGAGGCTGGGAAAGTTACTTTTTTGGACCACAGATCTCAGGATTTTCCAGCCTATGTCTAGTAGCTATGTTGACTGGTGGATTCTGGGAGTTGTGGTATAAGACAATAACTTCCCTGGGCTTTGGATCTTATCCTCAGTCTTGTGACAAAATGCAAAACCACATTTCTTGCAAAGGAAATGTATATGTGGAATAGTGCAGATGAGATTCATTTTGCAAATTGTTTAAATAAAAATTGTGCCAGATGTGCAAATATTCAAGCCAAGCCAAGAAAGCCAACGCAATTCTTGGTTGCATCAATAGGAGTATGGTGTCTAGATCGAGGGAGGTAATGGTACCACTCTATTCTGCATTTGTTAGGCCTCATTTGGAATACTGTGTCCAGTTCTGGGCACCTCAATTCAAGAAGAATATCGACAAGCTGGAACGTGTCCAGAGGGTGACCAAAATGGTGAATGGTCTGGATGCCATGCCCTATGAGGAACGGCTTAGGGATCTGGGTATGTTTAGTCTGCAGAAGAGAAGGTTAAGAGGAGACATGATAGCCATGTTTAAATATTTGAAGGGATGTCATGTTGAGGAGGGAGTGGGCTTGTTTTCTGCTGCTCCAGAGACCAGGACAAGGAGCAATGGATTCAAGCTGCAGGAAAGGAGATTCCACCTGAACCTCAGGAAGAACTTCCTGACGGTCAGAGCTATCCGACAGTGGAATATGCTGCCTTGGAGTGTGGTAGAGTCTCCTTCTTTGGAAGTTTTTAAGCAGAGGTAGGATGGTCATCTGCCAGGAGTGCTTTGGTATGTGTTCCTGCATGGCAGGGGGTTGGACAGGATGGCCCCTGTGGTCTCTTCCAACTCTATGATTCTATGATTCTATATAAATTCAAATCCAAATCTTACCTTTATGTGCCAGGAGCCTCATTACTTTGCAATTATAACTCTGCATATCCAACAATCTAATCAGATTCAGTCACATTGAATTCAAGAAGTCTGCAGTATAACTGGTGCTCTATATCCTCCTAAACACAAACTATAGACAGCAATCACAGCTTGTCCATGAATGACTATAACGTAGATACCCTCTAGATGGCACTTCATTACTTCAAGTAAAACAAATATTTGAGTCTAAATTATTAAGTCTTCTTGTTGTAAGGCTCTGTCTGAACGGCTCTCCTGCTCAACAGACAGTGGGAGATTTCTGTGATGCATATTTATTTCCACAATACTTGTGGGTTATGCAAAATCACAATAACAGAAGCTTAGCTAGAGGATATATTCCAGATCAGGAAAGTACTATCAAATAAAGAGGGTGCCAATATGGTAAAGGAAACAGGTCAAAGATGCTATTAGAGGCAAGAAGATTTCTTGTGGAAAAAAGAACCCAAGCAACAAACACAAGAAGGAAATATAAATTTTGATCATAATAAGAATAAATTCAAGCAAACAATAATGGATAGAGGGGGACTGAAGAGAATATTAAATAGTGATGTGAATAAGCACAATTCTAAATGCATATGTCAGAAACAGGAAGGCACTTGTAGTGCTGGATGACAAAGGAGTGGAAAGATGTACTAAAGGAGGATAGGGATCACAACCAGGGCCAACAGGCGTGGGAAAGGGAGCAGATACAACTTGCTGGAGCCCAGTAGTTTGGAGAAGGGTTGGGATCCAGCTATGTGGCATGTTTTTATGGTTCTCTGCTGTACCATTATTTATTGTTTTTCACATCTATTATAAAACTGGTGAATTTCAATGAAAATTATACAAAAGTATGTATTACAAAATACTAAAAATTTCTGGCCTGCTTGCCCTCCCTGCAAAAGAGAGCAGTACTGGCACCTAAATGAAGGAAAGGAAGTGGCAGATGAACAAAGGGAAACAGTAATGCCAACAAGTGGGAGGAAGGGAGCCGCTGGTGGCATCGGAGGAAGCCTCAGATAGCATGCAAGGTCTCTAACAATGGTG
Organism: Iguana delicatissima; assembly: GCA_948472985.1. NCBI lineage: Eukaryota > Metazoa > Chordata > Lepidosauria > Squamata > Iguanidae > Iguana > Iguana delicatissima. Next base: position 121,167 of record CAOKZL010003441.1, on the reverse strand, counting down.
GCGGCAGCTGGAAACCAAGATCTATAGATGATTAGCCCACTGTGGCCTCAACTGCCTGGACGAGGAGGAGGAGGAGGAGGAACAGCAGCAGCACCCCACTTCCATGACATGGAGAGCAGTTCTCTCAATTCATCCCGAGTTCCTCTGCCTCCAAAAGCAGCTCACAAATATCTCCTGGCTGGCCCAGGTTGGTTGGCAAGGGAATGTGACATGCATGGCCAACCACGGGGTGCAGATCAAAGAGTAAAATTGGGCAAGTGTTAGGTGGATAAGGTGCTGCTTGTGGTTGGAGTGACTGTGTGGTGTCCTCCTCCAAAAGACTCGTGGGACTTTGAGGGAATGAACAAACTTTCAGAACCTAAAAACGGTTTTACTAGGTCCCAACTCATTCTTGGTGGCCTTATCACAAGGAAGTTGAAGGAACTATAATGTGTCTGTCTTCATTATAGAACATGTAGAGGAGGGATATCTGGACTGCATACCCTCCAACTATCCCAATTAATCCACTATTATCCCATTTTTTTCAGCTGCTTTTACAATGTCCCGGTTTCTCCTTCCTCCTCTCACTCTCCCGCTTGGTCCTTAGCTTACAACAACTGCATGCAGACTGAAGGCCTTTCTGCACTACACTGTTATAGTGCTATTATTCCCCTTTCAACATCTTGTGGAATTCTGGGGCTTGTAGTTTACAGAGACCAAGGAGCGCTCTGGCTGAGAATTCTAAATGCCCCTCCCTAAACTTCATACCCTAGGATTCCATAGGATGTTGAAAGTGGAATAATAGCACTATAACAGTGTGGTGTGAAATGGCCCTGAGTTTAAAATTCAGTAGTTTGCATTTAATTAACTCGGCAGGAGGGAAAGGAGAGGAGGCAGAAAATTGTACAGCTGTTCACAGCATACCCGGACAAGAACCAATCAAGAACCTGGACAGCAAAAATCAAGCATTTATTTCAGTGATGTAAGTTAGTGACCAAAACAACACAAAAGAAATATTCAGGCAAGAATGCTTTAAAGAGGAATGCTATAGAAAGCATGTCTTTTTAAAGAGAAGAAGCAGAAACTGACTAGCATTGTTTGAAATCCACAAAAGAGACTACAAATACATCTCAAGATGCTCAAAAGGTGGCTCATTTTAGTAGTTTTAAAAATCCAGTGTATTTTGGTCTCTGTGTCCTTTTAAGTCCTTCAAGGGCTACATAAAATGTAACTTCAAATATTCTTTTGACTAGGAAGTTTCAAATCATTTACTGGACTAAAGAAACATTTTAAATAGCGATTTTAAATAGTTCCTGAAGAAGGCTTTAAGAACACACAGGGGCCAAAACATGTTGGGTCTTGTTTACTGATACAACCATCTTCTGTGTGTCTTGAGATGTGTCTCCCACTTCTTCTTTGCTTTTTAAGAGAAGGCAACTCAAATAAACAGGAAGCATGTATCCTAGTTACAAGCTAGGCAGCAACAGCAAAACTGATAACTCTGCAGTTTTGTTCAATAAAAGTTGTATTAATATTTAATAATTAAAGATATCTGGACAGTTACCTTTAAGCAGCAGTACAGCAGTGTGAATTGATATACTCATAAAAAGGAATATAGCACAGTGGATTAATTAAAAAAACAGTGAATGGATTTAAATAACCAGGAACTGCAAGTCCTCGAGAGTGGTGTAATGAGATCTCTGTTGTATTATGGAGCTGTGTGATCTTCACAGAAATATAGATCTGAAGGTCTTCAAATGACCTTTAAAGGTCCTTTGCCATGAGGCAGAATTAATTCCATTACATCTAAATCACCGTTGTTGTTTTTATTGTTTAAACACCCAGTGCCACAAACTTCTTTTAATCCACTGTCTTGTTAGTCTTTGGATTATATTCCATCTCTTCATAAATGAAAGGTTTACTTCTTGCCTTGTTCTTAGAAAATAAATCCTATTTGCAGTTGTGTTACCTCAGCCACAGAAAAATGCGTTGTTCAAATGAATGAACATGAAGTAACTGTTCACAAGGGATCAACAAGTTACTCCAGTGAGACAGCAACAGAGGGCAGTGTGCTTCCACCAGCTCCATGGGCTCCACTGAGTGCCATGGCACATAGAGCTTTGAGATCTGACCATAATGACTGCGGCTTGCAGCAAAAGTTACTGTCTATTCTTTAGAAACAGGGTTTCTCTTCAAGAGCAATAGCAGCCCACTGCTGGCAAGTAGCAAGTTCTATTCTTTCCATCCTTCCTTCTGTTCTTTATTCTCATGTCTTGGAAGAGTTATTTTTGGCCAGAACCAACCCCATCAGCATGTTCTTGTTTTTAATTTTCAGTTATCTTTCTGCATTCTATGAGTTCCTCAACAGGCTGCTTTTTGTGTGGGGGGGCAAGGAGGGAGTAAGCCCTACTGCACATACTGGGAGTTGTAGTCCAAAGCACTACTAACCCAAGTTCTGGTTGTGGCATACAATTGGGATGCATCTTGAGCTGGAGGAGGGACGGACAAGAAGCACCACTCATCATCTCCACCAGCACAAAAGTCAGAGGCCATCCTGGGGTTTGCAGTTTCCGGAGAGGCCATCTGGCCATCTGGCCCCTCCTGAAACTGCAAACCCCAGGATTCCATAGGATGTTGAAAGTGGAATCATAGCGCTGTAACAGTCTAGTGCGGAAATGGCCAGCGAGAGGAAAGAAGAGGGCGAGAGAGAAAGATACAAAGGAGTAATATCTAAACAAGATGCTTAAAAAATAAAAATGAAATGTTTCAGGTGGGGAAGAGGGGTTCTTAGGATTTCAAAACTGATGGATACTAATATGAAGAGTGAACTCATAGCCTTATGAAGCCAATGTGACCATCTGTAAGCAGAAGGTATCATTTCTGCACTACACTATTATAGTGCTATTATTCCACTTTCAACATCCTATGGTATCCTGTGGTTTGCAGTGTACGGGGAGGGGGGCATTTAGAATTTTCAGCCAGAGAGCTCTTTTGCCTCAGTAAACTACAAACCCCAGAATTCCACAGGATGTTGACAGTGGAATAATAGCACTATAACAGTGTAGAGTGGAAATGGCCAGAGTTGAGGGGAAGTCTCAAAGCTTGGTGAAGGAAGAATAGGACGACAAGAAAGGCAGTCCTTCCCATTGAGGACTGAGTATGCTCAGTGGCCATGAAATGTTGTGGGAGGAAGAAGAGAACAAAGCATTCTAGAAGATGACATGGCTAGAACTCTGAGTAGGAGCAGTCCACACTGCAACACTTTGTTGCAGATCCCACTTGTATTATATCTATCTAGGTGTCAGTTCCTCTGAAATATGTTACATGTAGTGTCACCAAGATCTAGGTGATTCCCTTCTGAGACTGTCATAGTGCACAGGCCATCTTTGAAAAGGCAAATATAAACAAAGTCACATACAAAAAGAAGCACAAGTTGGAGAACAATTTGCACAGTAAATTGGGATTTCTAAAGAGCTCCTTTAAGTTTAGCCAAGAGTCTGTAGCTGACCATCACAATATCTGGCTATTTTTAAAGTAATGTTTTTTACAAGTACAAGACATGTGAATGAAATAGTTAATGTGGTGTCACTCCACTTCTTTTCTTCAAGTAGTTCCTTTTCAGCAGTGACCAAATTATAGCATGCTGGGATGCCAAGTGGTTAAAATGAGGTCTGGCATCCTGTTAGGATGGTGTAAATGAGACTTATGCCATTGCAACTTACTTTTATGTTTATTACAAAGCTTGGAATTCTGTTCTGACCATGGAGCAACCAAAATTATCCCCCCAACTCGAATTGTAAGCAGCACTGCCCCTCGCCCCACCACAACACAGCCATTTCCATGTTGTCAGAGAGTGAAGGGATGAACAGGAATGCATTCAGCTATTTTCTGGTAGTTGGATCTGCTTCAAGGACATCATCTGCAGAGTGTTCACAAGGATCCATGGAGATCTCTGCAGATGTCTGCTGCAGTGTGTCTAGCTAAAGGGAAATAGCTGGACATGTCCCTGCTTATCCTCCTGCTCTTTGGCAACACAGAAAAGGTCATGTTGTGGTGGGGAAGTGTGCTGTTTACAAGTTACAGGTGATATAACTGCACAAACATAGCAGCAAAATGTATGGATGTCTGCCAGTGCAGGATCTTGGCCATAGTTTGTTGCAGACTGCTCTTTCTTTCAGCACGCTTCTGTGCGTGTTCAGGGACGTAAGTAAATATTCACATGCTACTGTTTGTCCCCATATGCCTGTTCCCACCAAAGAAGCTTCAGCTAACATGCAATGAACAAAATGCAGCTAACAACACTCATGCAGCTAACAACATTGGTTGCATCTAATTTTCTATATGCGAATACTACCCATGTAGGAATAAATTGAACGCAAAGTAGGAAGAGGGATGTGTTTGGCTGCCTGGCTCTCACATTCTAAGAAGCAAGGCTGAAATCAGGTTTTGATTAGCAAGATGAAGGCACACGCAGCTTTTTCAAAAGGTCAGGTTCCAGCTAGATATCTGCCTTTCAGGTCACCATCAAAACTCTTTTGTGGTGGTAGTTGTGGGGGGTTTGGCTTGGGGACTCATTTTGAGTATGAAAGAAATCTATTTAATGGATCCTGAATGGCACCTTCTTGCAGCATGGTATTGTTCTTTGTAAGTCTTCTCTGCCTCTGAAACCTAGTAACAGGGTTGACACTTATCCACCAATGTGTAAGAGAGAATGAGTTGCTTTCCTGCAATGGGGCCAGACTGTGGCTAAGATAATGAGGCTGGAAGATGTCGAGAAGCAGCAGGTGCATAACCTAAAGAGAAGCATTTTTCAGTGGCTAGGTAGATTCAGATGGTAACAGGAGTTCCATTTATCCTTTAAGGTTTCAGCAGCACATTTCTAATAGCAAAGGACATCTCTTATTTAAAGAATCCTCCTTTATTCCTTTGAGAGCATTAAAGGCTGATTTTTCTTTTTCTTATTTCAAAACATTCCAGCTGTTCCAGAATATTTCACAGAACAGACACTGTGGCTCCACAGTTCCAATTCGATCAGGCAGCCTTGCTGCTGTGGCCAGAAAAGACAATCTGTGTTGAATTACAGAAGATGATCAATGTTTATATATCCTCTTCTGCAAGGCAGCCGAAAGGTTCATAGAATCATAGAGCTGGAAGAGACCACAAGGGCCATCGAGTCCCACCCCCTGCCATGTAGGAATACACGAGCAAAACATTCCTGACAGATGGCCATCCAGTCTCTGTTTTAAAACTTCCAAAGAGAGAGGCTCCACCACACTCTGAGGCACCTTATTCTACTGCTGAACAGCTCTTATCATCAAGAAGTTCTTCCTAATGGTTAGGTAGTATTCCTTTCCCTGTAGTTTGAATCCATTGCTCTGCGTCCTAATCTCTGGAGCTGTAGAAAGCAAGCTTGCTCCGTCTTCAACCTGACATCCTTTCAAATATTTAAACGCGGCTATCATGTCACCTCTTAACCTTCTGTGCTCCAGGCTAAACAAACACAACTCCCTAGGCCACTCCTCATAGGACACAGTTTCCGGACCTTTAACATTTTAGTTATCCTTCTTGGACATGTTCCAGCTTGTCAACATCCTTCTTGAACTGTGGTGCCCAGAACTGGACACAATATTCCAGATGAGGTCTAACCAAAGCAGGATAGAGTGATACTATCATTTCCCTCAATTTAGACATTATACTTATATTGTTTCAGTCTAGAATTGCATTGGCTATTTTAGCTGCCACATCACACTGCTGATTCATGTTCAGCATGTGATCTACTAAGACTCCTAGATCCCTTTCATATGTACATAGTCAAGCCAGGTGTCACCCATCCTGTTTTATTGCCTAAGTATAGTACCTTACATTTGTCTTTGTTGAAATTCATTTTGGTAGTTTTGGTCCAGCTCTCTAACCTGTTAAGATCATTTTTGAATTCTTATCCCGTCCTCTGGAGCATTAGCCACCCCTCCTAATTTGGTGTCATCTACAAATTTGGTGAGCATGCCCTCTATTCCATCATCCAAGTTATTTTTAAAGATGTTGAATAATACTGTGCCCGGGACAGAACCTATGGCACACCACTAGTCACTTCTCTCCATAATGAAGAGGAGACATTGGTGAGCACCCTTTGGGTTTGGTTGTCAATTAATTACAAATCCGCCTAACAGTAGCATTGTCTAGCCCACATTTTACTAGTTTGTTTGCAAAAATATCATGGCAGACCTTGTCAAAGCCCTTACTGAAAGCAAGATACGTTACATCCACAGTATTCCCTTCATCTATCAAGCTTGTAACTCAATCAAAAAACAGATAAGATAAGTCTGGCATGACTTGTTTCTGAGAAACCCATGTTGACTTTTAGTGATCACAGCTTTCCTTTCTAAGTGCTTACAGACTGTCTGTTTAATGATTTGCTTTAGAATCCTTCTTGGTATTGATGTCAGACTGATTGAGTGGTAATTGTTTGTGTCTTCTTTTTCCTTTTTTTGAAGATGAGAACAACATTTGCCCTCCTCTAGTCTGCTGAGAATTCTCCTGTTCTCTGGAAATTCTCAAATATTGTTAGTGATTTTGAAATTACTTCTGACAAATCATTAAAATTTTAGACGTAATTCATCTGTTGATTTTGAGATTACTTCTGATAAATCTTTTAATAACTTTAAATGTAATTCATCTGGCCCTGGAGACTTGAATTCGTTTAAAATTGCCAAGTGCCACTTATTTATCTATGCTTTGCTGTACTTCTCTTATTGCATCATCTGTTCCATTTTCCCCAGGTTGAGCACTCAGGTTGTAAAGCGATGATTAAATACTACCTAATGTTGCAGTACTTTCCCTAGAAGTTGAGATCATTAAACTGAGGCTGTCATACTTTGGTCATATCATGTGAAGACATCACGCACTAGAAAAGGCAATCATGCTTGGTAGGTTAGAAGGCAGTAGGAAAAGAGGAAGACCAAATTATGTATGGATAAATTCAAGGAAGAGATGTCCCTGAATCTGCAAGACCTGAACAGGGAGGTTAATGATAGGGTGACATGTCTCTCATCCATAGGGTGTCTCATCCATAGGGTCTCCATAAATCAAAGTTGATTTGAAGGCAGTTAGCAACAATGACAAATATATCAATGCTAATACACATGTATGTAGAGAGGATGTTCTTGTTGCTGGTGTTTTGGTATACTGAATGGGAAATAAAATGTCGTCAGTGACTAGATACTTGAAAAGGTAGCAGCTGGCATATTGCACACAGAGTGAAAGGAAAGGCAATCAGAAAATGCTTTAAAAGAAATATGGATTCTGATCCAAAGAAGTGCAGTGGAAAGGCAGTGCTTATTTTCTTTTATAAACATTACTACATTGCAATTTCCTTTTCAACTTTACCCAACATTGAAAAGTAATATTTAAGAAAAGGTTGTTCTTCAGAAAACAAGGAAGCAAAAATTCAGCTATGTGTACCCTCTGAATTGGTGCACGCAGAACATCAGTAAGAGCACTGGGTAGCCATGTTCCACCTTTTTCTTCATGAAGAGATACATAGGTACTCTTGTCAATAAGCACCCATTATTTCACATACTTAACAAAAATGGAAATACTGTTGTGTGAACAGTTGGGTATTACATGATTAAACACTCATCAGTAGAATCTATTCCTTGTCTGCACAGTTGCAAATCACCAGCATTACCAGAGTTTTCCAAATAACACATTCATGTTATTTTTTTCTTCAGGCATATGATTTTAACTGTGTTTTCAGACTGCATTTATTATTTCTGACATCATTAGACCAGATAAACACCATAGCCTCAGTCTGTTTCAATCTGCAAGCTTCTGTTAAATATATCACCAAGAAGTAAAGAAAATAATTTCATCATTATAAATCATTTTATTTAAAATCTCCACATACTCCAGAAAGAAAGTGATATACCATATCTTTATTTTTATGTCTATTAAGCTAATGCAACAGTAATGGTAACTGTCAAGTGTCTTGCTCTATAGCTACCCAAATGGGAGCTAACTGTCCTAGAAATTCAAAATTCATGAAGACTGCAATACCAGGCATTAAGTCTTTGTAATTTTTTTTAAATCCCTTGCACTTACGAATCCAGTGATCAAGTGCATTTATAGAAGGGGACCCGATAATTTACAGGAACATATTATCCTTCTCCACACAGACATGCCAGCTGCACACAACAAATTATCTTTTCTGCAGGAGGACGGAAAAGCTGTGTCAAACTACAAAGTCCCTGGGAGCATTCGATTTATGGCAATCTAAAAGTGGCTTTGTAGGTTCATTTCAAACATCTGCTTCTGGATATTGATCGGCTAAGCGTATTGACCTCTTCCATTCTCTCTCCCCTCCTTCCCTCTTTCTCTCTCCAGAGAGTCAAGGAATAAGCAACAGTGGGGAGATGGTATTGGATACAGTTTTTATATACATTTGAAAGTCACTTCCCCAAAAGACAACCAAGTAATAGTTGATGACTCCAGCGACAGACATAAGAAACAGGAAAAATATAAGGCGTTTTCCCAACATGTAACCAGGAATGCTAAAGGAGAGAAAGGGAAAGGCAATACGTAAGAATATGTTGATTCACTGGGAGTAAGAAAAAGAGCTCAATTTCTCTGTCATCAAGGTCAAGCTCAGCCTAAATAGTGCTCAGATGCTCAGATTAATGGGTTCAGATTCTGCACTGATCTGTGTCTCTGCAGCACAATTATTTCATGTGAGCCACACATAAAAAACAGTGGGAAAAAATGGGTTCATGGTGCAAAATGCATGCATCTCTATAATAAAGAGTGTTCCATTTAAGAGACATATATGTTGTGTTCTGGCTATCAAAATGATAGTCACTGATTATATGTGAAACCAGACTGAATAGCTTTACATTGTAAATACACGAACCTCATATATGTATATGTGGAAGCTAAGCAGTATATAGTAATGGCAGCAAAGACACTGGGTGCCAAAGTGAAGTTTCTCCATAATAGAAGAGTAGAAGACTCTTCCATTCCATTCCATGGGAGAAATATTTGCTCTTACTGTCTGAGATTCAGAGATGACAGTTGTTGTTATTGTGCACCTTGAAGTTGTTTCTGACTTATGGTGACCTAATCATGCGATTTTCTTGGCAAGATTTCTTCAGTGGGGGTTTGGCACTGCCTTCCTGAGAGAGTGTGACTTGCCCAAGGTCACTCGGGGGGTTCCATGTTTGAGCAGGGATTCAAACTCTTGTCGGCAGGATTCTAGTCCAACACTCAAGCCACTATGGCACAATTGCTCCACAATCCACTATATATGTCTATTCTGAAATTAGTCTCATTGACTGAATTAAATATGGACCCATATAGGTAAAAGGTATAGGATTTCAGCCCTATTGAACTTTCAGGTCTGAGAGAGCCTGAGTTGCCACACGGTTTGAGGCACTTGATGTGGGGAGTCAGAACTTGGAAAAATTACATTTTGGTCTAAAACTCCCAGCCAGCAAACTACAACTCCCAACAACCATGCTGGTTAGGGGAATCTGTAGTAGAAAGATTAACCCATTTCATCTTGTTGGAGTTTCTTGTTGGAATCCTAATGTTTATTGTAAAGAGTTCACACCAAGTATATAACAGCAGTGGCAATGATAACTCTGGTATTCAAACTTTGAAAAATGCAATCCTGGTGGAATCAGGAGAAAGATTTAGTTTGGGGTGGGCTTACATTCTTTTAGAAACTAGAATCTTTGTGATCCACTGGTGAGTTTTAGCCAAATAAGAGGAAGAATAATTAGATATCTGAGAGTTACGTCCACTTATGGTGTTTCCCTGACTATCAGGATGTAGGTTATCCTGTTAACTTCCCCAAAGCTTGGAAATGGTGGGTGGAATCCTGTGGGTTAATCCCAGCTAGAGAAAACTCATTCAATAAGCCATTGAATGGGAAGTCAACATAGATATAAATCCTATTGATTCAATGGGTATAATTTAGGTAGAACTAGCAACAGAATTCAGGCTGGTGCTTGTAAATGCCAGGTCAGTTATAGTAAGAATGTAATCTTGTATGAGTTTTGTTTGTGAGCATGAAGTGTAGTTTAGAAATATTTTAATAATTCAGTAAAATAAATATATAAAATAAGAGCGCATACTCAGAATCTCTTAATAGGCAAGTTATACCTTATCTGTGTTGAATGATTTTAAGTTTGCACTCTTGGTGAGAAACATATGGGTCAGATAGAGACTATGGTACAGGGAAAGGAAGCTTTAAGAGAGTACTCAGCAAAATGTGGTCCTCCAGATGTTGTGTGATTGCAACTGCCGTCAGCCCTAGGCAGCATAACCAAAGGTGAGGAATGCTGGTAGTTGTTGTCCAGCCACACCTGGAAAGCTACCTTTTGCCTGCCTCTTCTTTAAGACTTAAAATATAAGCCTTTGTTCTGCTGTCATCTCAAAGAGAGTTCCCTACCCCACTCCAGCAAAGTCCACTTTGGCATTCTAAAATAGCATTTTCTGCATGTTGTCTTCTTCAGATGGTCTTCCATGTGAGAACAAAGGAAATAACAAAATTTACCCAACCAATGGAGTGGAAAGGCTTTCTGTTACACTCAGTAGTGGGGGACATGCAAGTGGATACCTCTCTAACTATTCTGGAGAAGATGAAGCTGGAGTTACCTCTGAGTCCTTTCTCCCATGTAGCCAACAAAGTACTTCTGCCTCACATACAAGTACATCAGTCCAGCAAAAGCTGCAGGAGCTGAAGAGAAGGAAAAAGGAAGACATTTTGGATGCTGTTACTTGTCTAAGTCAGATTGAAATCTGTTTAGGTTGCAGACAAAAGAACACTCTCACGATGAAACAAGGATATTATTTATTTGCCTGTTTAATTTAGTTTTTGCCCCACCTTTCTCCTGGCATGGGACACAAAGTGGCTTACAGTAATTTAAACAAAAAGTCAGGTAAAACCTTATGTTTTTTGGAAAAATTGAACAATTAAACAGCAATTCTGTTTTAAAAGCACCTGGTCAAAAAACAATTTAAAACACATTTAGAACATAATAGATAAAAACACACCACACCACCTTTCTGCCACATGATTTGATAATCAAAGGCCTGCCTAAATAAATTAAAAATCCTTGCTTGCTGGCAGAAAGGGAGTAGAGAGTCTGCTGTGGAAGAGACTTCCACAGTCTGGGAGTAGTCCCTGAGAAGGTTCTCCCCCATGTCCTCAGCAAATGTGCCTGTGATGATGGTGGGCTGAGAGAAAGCCATCCTTCAAAGATCTTGAAACTCAGACCAGTTTATATGAGAAAATACAGTCCTTTGGACTAGTTTCAAGCTGTGTATTAACAAAAGGATTCTGATAATTGCTACAAACCTAACATTCTTGGTGTTCACAGATTATCATACAGGTTCACAGGGACTAAAATTACAGGAGACAATTGTGTAGAATTAAATATGTACGTGTATGTCTTGCCTAATTTGCAAAGAGTGTAAAAGCTTCAGGGTCAGGCATTTTTTTTCTTCCTTCATGTAAAATGTCTGAGCCTGATTCAAGTCTGCATTTACTTTAATGGTAAATCAAGGTCCAGTTCAAAAAGCAGTCAGTGATGGCTGAAATTCAAATTGCAGGCTGCAGAGAGCAAGGGATTGTTCCAGCTACAAGGCTTTCAGTGTGAAGTAGTTCCCTATGTGATCAGAACAATTTTAATCATGGAACTGCAAATCCTGGCAAGTACTGTATCCAAAGCATAGGTCCCTCAGTCATGCTGCTGGGTTTTCCTTAAAAAAGCTGTGGGTGGAAAGTAGACTGCGACTAAGTGGTAGATTGTTGGGCGATTTCCTCAAGATCGACAAGGATTTCTGCAGCTGCCTTTCAACAACAACAACAATGACATGACTTGGAAAGCATGGCTTTTGTGCAAAAGGGACTGTGTGGTTAGTTTGTTTCTGGTACTGGAGAATGTGTTTTGAGTTCTTAAACTGTCAAGTATGTTTTTTGCATCTGGCGCTGACTGGTAGATTTGAGGTTCTAGTAGAATATTAAGTGGATCCAACTGAGAAGCTTGAAGTATTCTTCTCCCTGCTTTAAAAGGGGCGCTCAAAATAGTACTTAAGCAGGAGCAGTATATATTTAGGCACTGAGGAGGAGACACCATTACCCTCACTTAACTATTAATCAAAATAGCTACTTTTCTTTTACAGGTTGATTTCCTTTTTATAAAGCTTTTCATCAGCCTTACGAGGGCTCCTGTGTGACTATGTGATGGTTAGCAGAAATTAAGCAAATAAAATGTGCTCCAAGATGTAGATCAAGGGTGAGCAAAGTTGGTTCTCCAATTGTTTTTGAATGGTAACTTCCATCAGCCCCAGCTACCATGGACAATGGTGAGGAATGCTGGGAGCTGTGATCTTAACACAATTATGAGGGCTGTATTTACCCACCCCTAATTTAGATGCACAAATGTGGGAAAAGGCTGGAGGTTTTATTGTCGCTCAGAAGTTTGATTGTTACTTGGAAAGAGCAATGCCAGGAACAAATGTGACAATGTAAGTCCATTCCATATTCAGTCTGTGAAGCAACCCAGCTCCCTCAAGATATATTAAAGTTATACTATAACTCCCATTCTCTCAAGCCAGCATGCTTGTTTGCCATGAACTTCAACAAGATTAACAGAAGGACGAGGGGAACAGATTTGGAGAGTGATCTGAGCATCTTACCTTGGCTGCACAGCAAGCCAGCACACCAGAGTAAGGCAAGAAATGTAGGATATGCATCTCTGCAGTTTTGGCTAGGAAAAAAAAGGAGGAAGAGCATCATACTGAGATCAAGAAAATATACATACACACAATTTAAAATTCAAAAATGATGGGCAACTTGTATTTAAATAAGTGGGCAGCTTAATGCAGAAGTAAGAAAGACAGGAGTCTCAGAAGCATGCTGGGCATAAAAATCAATCTCTCTCTACATCCCATTACAACTGTTAATCCTTTTATCTACAATTTTTCAGTGCATGTATTAATTACATAGGGCTTAATCTGACTTATGTCTTCAGACTCAGTCCTGGAATACATGCTTAGTACAGGAATTAGTGTATTTACTTGGATTGCCAGAGGGTAAGAATGAAAAGTTTCTTCAAGCCAGCCAGTACTTTTTCATAACATGATGATGTAACATGAAACCATGGTTGTAGCATGAAGGAGGGGCTGCTCTAGCAAGCCTTGGACTTAGGTGCTTCCTCTGCTAGTGCAATCACTTGGTGGAGTTGAAAATGTTTATAGTACTTCTAATTTAGATTAACGGCAATTTGCTGCGGTATTTGGAACATGAAGAAACAGGAGGGCCAGCCTGTGGTCTGTGCAGAGATGAGGCAACTTGCTGCTCTGTGTTTAATCTCAATAATTTGTGTTTAATTTGTTTGTGGAAACAAGGCAAATCTCAAACCATGGTTTATATAACAAGCTCGCTTCAACAAACTATAGTTAAAATTAACCACAGTTTAGAGTTTTGACCACAAAGTAAATTATAATTAATCTAAAATGGAAGCAGAACCTTCAAATTTCCTTATTTATTTATTTTATTGATGTCCCATTTTTCTTCCACTGCACTGCCAAAAGATGAGAGGAGACTTATTACCTACTAAAATAGGCTTAGAATTGCAGCCTAAATTCCAACCTAACCACAGACACTAGGCTGTTGTCTTGAGGTGTCTCCTTGAATCAAGAGATGGAACACACAAAGTAGAATTTCATGTCAGAAGTAAACTGACAACACCTTGGACTGAACATGCAGATGACACTCTCCAGTTTTTCCATGCAAATTACAGGAAGCCATTCAATGCCTCTTATTCTGACAACTTGCTCTTTTGACATTTCCAAGTTAGGCACAAATTCAATTAATTCAATGGGGTTCTGTTCTTTCATTGGTTCTTCTTGCCTATGGAGGCTCACTTGGAACCACTTGCACATGTACAGTGCTTGCAAAGCAAGCTAAGAGAGGAAAGAAAAGGTGTTAAGCTAGATGAGAAAAGATCAAGCGTTTCTCTTCTGGGGTAAACTTCCCTCTTGGTTGCTCCAATCAGGCTGTACAGCCCTTTGAAAAACCTGTCTCTGGTTCTCCTCTTCCTTCTCCACTCCTGCCGCCTGGCCAGCTAAGGATGGGTCACGGCTTGATTTCTCAGCACCACAGATCCTCTTGCAATACCCCATACGCACCCAAGGAAAGAAATGGTTGAGCAAGAGGAAGTACATGGACACCATGCCGAACCATCTCCTTTCCTTCTCCTTTCCCTGACCTGGTTTGGACTCTGGGTGCCCTTTCTTTCTACCATGCCTCAGCCCACTTCCTCCACACACATTTTGATATGTGCAACTAAACATAGTGAATATGGGGGGCCAACTGTTTTTTGTCCACTTGATGTAGGATCTCAACCACTGTGTTGAATTAAACCTTTTACTCCCTACTAACTGTCTTCAAGATTGTAGCCTGCAGTCCAGAATGTCTCTTGATGCATAGCAATTCATAAATGTGCAAAAGTCTTATTTTGTGTAGCTTCACTCCTCTTTACTATAAAATACAGGAATACTCACTTGGCATTAAAGACACGCTCAAAGGCAGCTGGAGCCGATCGCTGAACAATTTTGCTTGTTTTGTTCTTGCTTTCCTCTTCAACTTTGTGTGCAAAATAAGCTATAAAGGGGTAAAAAACATGGCCCGTTTTTCATGTCATTTCAGTACTGATATCTTGCTTTCCCTTTCTATGGAAAATCCATAATTACTAGTAAGCAAAATGAAAAATGACACACCAAGTTGCAACACGAACCTTTCAGTAAGCTGACTAAATTCAAATTAGTGTATCAGAACAGTTGAATAATAAATGACAGACTTTCAATAACATAATAATAGTAGTTAACTGCCTTACACAATGTCAGTAATAACTAATTGATCCAGAAATATTTCATTTCAATAAACATCAAAACTAATTGAATCAGAAGAGGCGTGGATAAATACAAGAAATATAAAATGTGATATGCTAAAAATTATTCTTAAATATCAAAAGTAGCAGCACTAGAATATTAGTTGATTATTACTATTAAATTATTCTTATATTAAGGGCCTTCAACATACAATCACCTGTGCTGATCTATACTGATATTCCATTTCAAAGCTTGGAACATTTATTCCATTTTTGGACACCAGCTTCCAGAATTCACCAGTTACTGGGGGATTCTGGAAGCTGCAACTCAATAAGTAGCTTTTCCACATTCTGCTTCATTCAGTGCCCAGAAGCCCATCTGTTTCCCCACTTTTGACCTAGGGAGACAGTCTGGGGGAGACTGTCCTTCAGTTCTTCTCAGCTTGGGCCAGAACACTTAGAATGATAGACTCATAGGGGTGGAAGGGGCCTCATGCGCCAGTAAGTCAACCCCCCCTGCTTTATGCAGGGTGTCTGGCTAAAGCAGTGGTTCTCAACCTGTGGGTCCCCAGATGTTTGTGGACTTCAGCTCCCAGAAGCCCCAGCCACTATGGTCAATGCTCAGGGCTTCTGGGAGCTGAGGTTCACAAACATCTGGGGACCCACAGGTTGAGAACCACTGGGCTAAAGCATCTCCAGCAGGTAGCTGTCCAGCCTCTTTTTTGAAGATGGCCAGAGAAGGAGACCCCACCACCTCTCTAGGCTATTGGTTCCATTGCTAAGTTGCTCTTACTGTTAAGAAGTTCCTTCTAATGTTCAACTGAAATCTACCCTCCCAAACCTTAAGACCATTAGACTTGGTCCTACCTGCTGGGGCAGCAGAGAGCAAACCTAGACCCTCCTCTATGTGACATTCCTTCAGTCATTTCAGTCTTCTCTTCATGAAGCAGAATGTGCCCAGCTCCTTTAACTTTCCTCAAACGTTTCACTTCTCTGAACCTACTCTATATCCTTCTTAAACCTGTTCTGAACTTTGTCTCTATCCTTCTTAAAATGAGCCCCCCAGAAGTGAATGCATCACTCTAAATGAGGCCTGCTCAGCACAAAATACAGGGGGATTATTACTGCCTTTAACTTGGAAACTATGCTTCTACTAATGCAGACTAAAATAGCATTCGCATTCTTTGCTGCAGCATCACTTTGCTGGCTCATGATCAGTTTAGGATGAGCAATAATCCCAAGGTCCTTTTCACATGTAGTACTGCTGAGCCATGTATCTTCTCATCTTATACTGATGCATTTGGTTTTTGTTACCTAAATGTAGAATTTTGCTTATGGCTCTATTGAATTTCATTTTATTAATTTCTGCCAAATTTTCTGGTTTATCTAGGTCCTTTTGAAATCTTTTCCTATCTTCCAGTGTGTTAGCCACCCCTCCCAGTTTTGTGTCATCTGCGAACTTGATAAGAGTTCCCTCCAGCCATCATCTAGATCACTGATAAAAAAAATGTTAAAGAGTAATGGTCCTTGAACAGAACCCTGAGGGAGTCCTTCCAGACTTAAGTGCAGCTATTGATGATGATTCTTTAAGCATGGTTTTCCAAACAATTACAGTATGGTCCCATCTGATAGTGTTCAATTTGCTAATCAAAATATTATGGGGGACCTTATCAAATACTTTGCCAAAATCCAGATAAGTGATAGCATTCCCATCATCTACTAAACTAGTGACTTGCTCAAAAAAGATATAAGATTAGTTTGGCAGGATTGTTCATGACAAACCCATGCTGGTTCCTACTAATTGCTGCATTGCCATCAAGATACTTGCAGACAGAATCTTATAATCTATTCTAATATTTTTCCCTGATATTGAGATCAGACTGATTGATCTGTAGTTTCCTCAGTCTTCTTTTTTGCCTTTTCTTTTCTTTTCTTTTTTGGAGAAGGGGACAATGTTTAACTTTCTCCAGTCCTCTGACACCTCACTTGTTCTCCAAGATTTCTCAGAAATGTATAGCCACCACCTCTCTCACCTGAACCAGACATGATGAACTCTCAGTCTTGGATCAGATCCCAAAGGATGGCCCTAGAGGGCTACCCCCTTGGAGCTGTCCCCAAAACTTCCTCTGTTGGGGACAAACTCACCACTTGAAACAGAGAAATCATTGGACAAAAACTACGTTAAAGGGCCAAATTCTGCTCTTGGTTTAATGTCTTTGGCTTCTGAGAGTCAAAATAGTAGTTGTATTTATCTTCACAATTGATTTTAATTGGCTTATGGGTTCAGCTACCACAGGGCTGTAGTCTGGAAAATGTTTGGTCCTACACATATTTTGGACTTCAGATCCCAGAAGCTCCATCCATCACATCCAATAAGGGATTGCGGGTGCTGAAGTCTAATACATCTAGAGGGCTAAAGCTTCCCCTCCAGATGAAAAGCACTTTTCTTTTATTAAAAGATTTTTTTAAAAAAATTACACAGTGATTTTCTTGAGAAAACCTAGGTATGTCATGGGAACTTATCGCAAAAGGAAGTCACTTGACTGTGGACAGCGAGCACAATTTCTACTTTTGTTATCACTTTGCAAAGCACAGCCCCTTCATTCAAAGAACAGCTGAGCATGTTTTTTGCTCATATCTTCTTAAATTTAAACTGCATTATTTTTCAGTCAGTATAATAACTTGCATATTTGCAATGTTCTGTTACCCATGCTAGGTGCTGAAATTGGCACACTATACACACAGAATACAATATCCATTCTGTAACAATATGACTTGATTGGAGATTCCAGATCATAACGGATGAAAGGTTGTCTTGCCTCAGTGGCTCTAGGATACATCTGTACCCTTTAAGGGCCAAGGGTGGACTTATCTCTTGGGGAAGGAGAATTAGGAAGAGGGCAGAGAAGGTGGCAGCAACAATTTTTACTGTGTGTCCTAGAGAAAAAGCTGAAGAAAGACCCACTACAATAGTATGACTCATATTATTTTATTATGATATTTATGATATTTTATGATATTTTATTTGTATTTATAGTCCTCCTTCTACATTCGTAGGCTTAACCTTCCCAAATTTGATTATTTGCAAGGCACGTGCTCGCCCCCCCCCATTTTCCTCCTCCCTTTCCCTTGCATTCCTCACCCCAGGCTTGCCAGGCTTATGTTTAAAATGGGAGTGTTTTTCTTTTTGGGTGACAAAGCCCCCCTTCCACTGCTAGAGGCATGGCCTCTCTCTCATGTGGCTGCACATTTCTGCTGTGTAATGGCTGCTGATTGGTCAGGTGTTCTCTTTGCTCCTACTCCTCCTTTCTCAAGATGGCTGCTGGAAGTTACTAGAAAGGAAGAACCGTGCTTTTCTCCCTTTGAGGAGAAAGTATTGGTAAGCTCTTTGCTACATCTTTTTTTTCTCCCCTGTGCCCCCCCACACACCTGCCAAGGCTGGGACTAGAGGCAAAGGAATGGGGGGAGCTCTGGAGGGGAATTATGGGCATGCAAGTTATTTGCAATTTTTCCATTTTTGTGAGGGTTCTGTGCCCCTAACCCTCGTGAATGTGGAGGGGCTACTGTATATGTCTTTAATTTTTTATTCATTTATTTTATATTTAATTATTATATTTACTACATTATGTTTTATATTTTTATTACATTTAATTATTATATTATCATTATTTAATTAAAATATTTATATCCCACCCTATATCCAAGGATCTCAAGATGGCATACAAATTAGAAGAGTTTAAAACAATAAGAATAGTTTTAAAAGACTAAGAGCACCTTAAACCATTTACCACTTAAAAAGTTTAAAACTATTTAAAATAATTTGAAGACATTACACAGGCACCACAAATGTAGATGAAATCAATTAGGCCCCAAGGTCTTTAATACAAAGCCATGTTTTGACTTGATACCAGAATGACCCCCCAACATCAGTGCCAACTGGGCCTCCAAGGGGAGGATATTCCATCATCAGTGTGCTGCAGCAGAAAAAGCTCTCCCCCATGTCCATCCTCAGTGTGTTCCCCACACCAGTGGAAGAATGAGAAGTCCCCAACTAAAGCATTTTTGAGAGGTGGCCATTCAATTTCTCCTTAAAAATCTCCAAGGAAGGAAGGTCTAACATGCTCCATGGCTGTCCTCTGAGCTACCTTGTGCATGATACAGGCAGAAGAGTAGTGTACATCATCATGTTATTCATAAACATGTTATTCATAAACTGTCTCCTTAATTTTTTTTTCTGAAACCATAGTACTGTAATAGTATGATTAATCAAAACGAGAAGGAGTTTTTAACAGCACCAGGAAAAGAAAAACCAAAGGGACTGCAGGAAAAGTTTAAATGGTAGAAAGATTTTTCTTAACAAGGAAACCCAAATAGAGGTGCCTATATGCCGGCCTTTCTTGCTTGCTTGCTTGGCTTGTTTAGTGGTTTTCTTTTGTTTTTAGTTAGGATGTATGGGACATCTCCCAGGCCATTTCTGCACTATACTCTTATAGCGCGATTATTCCACTTTCAACATCCTATGGAATCCTGGGGTTTGCCGGCCCCGCCCGAAACTGCAAACCCCAGGATTCCATAAAATGTTGAAAGTGGAATAATCACGCTATAAGAGTGTAGTGCAGAAATGGCCCCAGAGAAGAGAAAGAATTCCATCTTGTATATTCTATCTCATCTTCACTGCTTTTGCTGTTAAAGTAGTGTACTGGGGTGGATGTGTCAGGACTCCCTTAGGCACTTTTATCTTCATGTAATAGCATCTTATGTATTCTTCGTCTTGCTTGGTATCTCATTTTTATTCATTTACTTATTTAACTCATTTTTGTGATATTTACTGTTTCATCATTGCTGTAATGGGAGTCAGATTGTTACCAGCTTCATTTGGTATTACTGCTACTACTAATAATAACACTGTTGTTTTTATATACAGTTGGCCCTCCATATCTGCTGATTTTGTATCCATGGATTCAACCAACCACAGCTTGGACATACATGTATACGTATGTATAATTCCAAAAAGCAAATTTTGATTTTGTCATTTTATATAAGGTATGCCATTTTACTACACTGTTGTACATAATGAGACTTGAGCATCCGCAAATGTTGGTATCCATGCGGGGTCGTGTAATGAACTCCTAGTGGATACTGAGGGCCCACTATAGAGTGTTCTGTGTTTTTATTGTTTTGTGAAAATTTACCTGCAAGTTCATAAAGGCCTGCCTGCCTGTTTAGACCCCCCACACACACACTTCAAAATTAGGTCCAGAGTCCCTGAATTTAACTGTTTCTATGCTCTCTGTTTCTCTATTGTTGATAATTCTCTCTGAGTTCAAAATTGATTCAAATACATCTCAAACCCCACACAAGGAATAGGTGTGCAGGTGGTTGGGTGGGAATTTCTTAAAATTAATTTTTCAAATAAAAATTAACATGTTGAAAAGTGGTGCTGGGACCCCAAAGCATGTAGTTAGCTTCTAAGAGGTCTTGCAAACAACTGTGAAGTAACACTCCACTGTAAGTTTATGGGGAAACTTTTATTTTCTTTGGCTCCTCCCTAGTAGTGTAAAGCATTGAAAGACATCCTTCCCTCCAGCTACCTTCAAGTATATATGCATTGATCTCATGGTGTTAATTCAAGGGCTGGGACTAGAGAGGATGCAGCCTAGTAGCCAACTTACCCCCATCCTGTTGTTGTTATTGTTGTTGTGTGTGTTCAACTCATATCTGACTTATGGTGATCCTTAGGCAAATCCACCATGGGGTTTTCAAGGGGGCTGAGAATATGTGATGCGCCTAAGGTCACCGAGTGGGCTTCCATAGCCAAACGGAATCGAACCCTGGTCTCCAGAGTTGTACTCCATATTCCAGGGTTGTAGTCCAATGCTGAAACCACTACACCACACTACTTCTGCTTAAATATGTGTATATATATGTAAGTTTGTATATATCTGTGTAAATTATGTATACATTATTCCAACAAGCCCACAGTGTCCCTCACAATTTTTGTACTCAGTCTTTCTTCTTTGGCTGCTTAACTATATATATGTGTCTGTGAACTGGAGTGACTAAAAATTAAAGTCTTTAGAAAAACGTAAGCATCCTACCCTCCCCCTTTATCCTATGACTCCCATTCTCTTCCTCAGTTTATATCACCCACCAAGTCTATCCCAGTGGGGGATAAGGGAATATGACCAAAGGGCCACAGCTCACAGGTAGGGTCTGCACTTTGCACGCAAAAGGCCTGCCTAGGTTTACCCTCTGGCATCTTCAGACAGGACTGAGAAAACCCTGCTTGAAACCAGGTGACTTGTTGGCATACATGTCTGAGTCAGTCTAAGGTGGCTTCCTATGATGACCTTCTGCTGGTGTTGCCAGGCTGTACACACCCACACTTTGATATTGTTTAATTGGTGAAATATGATTTAATTGGCAAAATACATTAATTGATATAAAATGTACCCTGATGTGACTGTATGGACAAGCAGGACAAGAGGAAGATGCTGGCTGAACACATGCACTGCAAAATAGGTCAGAGATCCCCTCTGGGCATAACTGGGTCATAGTCAGAAAAATACCAGGTAACACCAGAAATAATAGACTTAAGCTAGCTATAACAATTCTGCTCCTAGACAATACCAATGAGGAAGTTCCCACCAAACCGCTGATTGGTTTAACCCTTCTTCCCACCAACCTGTGAATCTCTCCATTGTCCCCACATCTGTTCAACCGTTGTAGAGAAGTCACAATGTCCATTAACCCTTTGTCATCTAACACTAAAATCGTTGGCCCAGTCCAGACTTCATTGTCCACTCTGCAAAATTCTTTGTTTACACAGCCAGAGAGCCATTCATACCCAAGCCCTCCAGGTAGAAATTGTGCACAAAACCCCATTTTTGCGCAGCTAGCTTGCAGTACTTTGCTTGCTGATAGCCACACTGTCACTCTGATTCCTGAACAAGTACTGTCATTAGGGCACGAATCTAAGCCACATTGCTGTTTCTTTGCTGTTCTCTGGATCAGTAATTATTACCCTCATTGCCCTTGAAACTTTGCTATCAATAACTTTCCTCCCTTTCCCCTTCAGTTAGCCTTGTGTGACTGAGTGAGTGCTTGTGGCTTGTGTGTGATTATTAATTCCCGTAATAAAACACATTTTAGTTTACTTCTGAATCTTTGGCTGGTTCTTCTGTGTGTGAGACCCTGTAAACATTGATGGAAAGATCTCACTAGGCCTTCTAATTTTGAGCTAATAATTCCCCACCTTTGAACAGAGGTAATGGTGTCAAGGGTGGACCCCTTGTTACCCTGTGACTTGGAGGTCACAGGAGGGGCAGCCCAAATGACCAAACCAAACCAAGCAAAGATGGGGAAATTAGCTGGAGCACTCTCTTAAGCTAGTGAGAGGCAGGGTAACTTAGTGGGAATCTTCTACCCTATGTATACAGGTTCAGGTCAGTGAGCAGTCAGACAGTTAAAGTAGCAACAATGATATTTATTAACAAGCAGACAACTTATTAAGAAAACACAACCACACAGCTAACTAGAAATAGAAAATGAGAGTTTTGGGGGGAAATGGGTGATATGGCACCTTTCTCGTAGTCCTGGAGAGATCCAATTGAAGAGAAGGAAACTCGGCGTGGCGGCCAAGGGGAGCTCGCAGAATGAAGCGGCAGCAAGGTAGTCCAAACGGGCAGTCCAGCGAGAGATCCGAGGAGCTCTCGGGACTGGGGGTTTTTATCAGGGAAAGAATGACCATGGGCTAGTCTGGTCTTGGGAGAAAACAATGAGTTTTGGGCTTGAGACAATGTCTCCGAAAGGTCAGAATTTACATGATTGAGTTAAGGTCCGAATTGACAATAGTATAGCCATTATGTAGATACAGCTAGCTTGGCAGTTGAGCACTCAGCTCGCCAGGGTGTCCACTCGGGGCAGGAGACTCTTTGTTTTGACGCGCATCTGTAATGAAGGTGTTTGTTTCGGGACGTCTCCTAAAGCAGATCTGGCAGTTTCTGGCTTGCCTTGGTGTAAACAAGTATGAGTCAGCATATAATAGCCATGCCTGGCTTTGTGCTTGTTCGGCGGCCTCACAAACACTTGGCTGGTGGTAAAACAGGGCCGAATTGTGATATCAAAAAGGATATCTAAAGTTTACCAAAGGCCAGGCCAGTTCACGGTGATAACACCCTGAGTCACCCACATTTTGGGGTAACACTGGTTCTAATGCTAGGTAAAGGTGTCAACCCTGCTTGCTGAGTACTCCACTGAAGGATATTTCCTGACTCAAACACTGGTGTAGGTAATGTCTGAATGCCTCAGAAGGCATGGTAGTAAAATCACCTATCTGAGAACCTAATTATTAGCAGCTAGGTCAACTCATATGGATCATTCTGTTGATTTCCCTCTGCTCTGCTTAATAGAACAAACATTTCTGTAATCTGTCACATACCAGCTCCTCTCACTGTGATTCTCTTACAGTTTACTGAAGTAGTTTTCAAAGGGAGAGTCAACATAGTGTAATGGTTTGAGCACTGGACTATGACTTTGGAGACGAGGGTTTGATTCCCCACTCAACCTTGGAAACACACTGGGTGACTTGGGTGGATCACAGACTCCCAGCTCCAGAAAACCCCGTGATAGGTTCACCTTCGGTTCTCCATGAGTTGGAAATGACTTGAAGACACACAACAACCAAGTTTTCAAAGAGCTGTCTATGTTAGTCTGTTTCAGCATAAAATGGAAAAGGGTTGCAACCACTTCTCCTGGCCCCTTCAGCATTTTAGATTAATTTAAGGTTAAGATCATTAGTCCAGACTGAATTGTTTGGTGTTTGGCATCACAAGCACTGAATTAAACACAGACAAACTAAGCCAAAGGGAAAGCATTGGGAGAGGAAATCTGAAATGAGTTGTCATACACAAACACAGAACACAAAAATGAATGCATGAAAACAGAGTGATTTGAGTTTCCCTCATCAACGCATAATACAAAAGCCCCTCCCTCTTGCTGTAACCTCCTTAAATTCCAAATGTGCCATGTACTCTTACCATTTTGGATGACACTTAAAAGTGTGATGATGACCAGAAGGACAATGTGCTCCACAACTTCTTTGTCCATGTTGGCAACAAGACTGTCAAGATGTTATCCTCAGCCTTCTCTAGAAATTCAGTTAGACAAACCACAGACAGAGGAAGTATCATTTCCCTTTAGATTGCATCATAGAGCATTTCTGACAGCTTCACACCTAAGCTGAGGCAGGACAAGAGGATAGCATGTCCAGATGTGCACATTGAATTTTTATGAGCTACAGGCCACACCTTTTTTTCTTAAAGTATGTGGTAGCACTAAAATCTAAAAATGTATGCTAAACATACATACATAAAAACAGTGATTGCCATATGATTGTGGCAAAATCAACCAACCCAAGATGTCTTGAAATAAAAGAGCAAGACTGTGTCCTCTCCTTTTTTCACATGCAAAAACTAACTGGATTCACAATTTGTAACATTTCCTTCACTGCAGGTTAGAGGTAGCTGATTAGCTTAGTGGGGGCAGGACAGACCAAGTAGAATAGTCTGCTTTGTTCTGTAGCAGATAGAAGGGAAACAACCACAGAATTCAAGAGGAACTGCCACTTTTGACCTCCAGCATCAGCTATCTGAGACAGTCACTTAACTTTGCCCAGCATTAGGGCAGGTGACATTCATTTAACAGCACAATCCTGTTGATTCTCTCCTAGTTTTTCCTAGTATTACCAATCAAAATACATTATACCACTATTCAGTTTTTTTCTTCATTGGCATCTGTGTATGTAATGAAAAAAGTTGAAAGAAGAGACCAAAAGTGTAAAAGGCCTGGAAACCATGCACTATGAGAAGCAGCTTAGGGAGCTGGGTACACTTATACTGAAGAAGAGAAGATTAAGGTATAATATGATAGCTATGTTTAAATATTTGAAGGGATATCCTAGGGTAGATGAGGCAAGCTTGTTTTCTGCTGCTTCAGATACTAGGGGTCTTTCCACATTACACTTTTCTAGTGTTATTATTTTACTTTCAACATCCTATGGAATCCTGGGGTTTACAGATTAGGGAGGGGCATTTAGAATTCTCAGCCAGAGAGCTCTTTGGTCTCAGTAAACAACAAACCCCAGAATTCCACAGGATGCTGAAAGTGGAATAGTAGCACTAAAACAATGTAGGGTGGAAAGGCCCTAGGACAGAGTAATGGAGTCAAATTGCAGGAAAAGAGATTCCACCTAAACATTAGGAAGAATTTCCTGACAGTAAGAGGAGTTCAACAGTAGAATACACTGCCTCAGAGTGTAGTGTGGTCTCTTCTTTGGAGGCTTTTAAACAGAGGCTGGATGGGCATCTGGGGGAGTACTTTGATTGTATATACCTGCATGGCAGGGCATTGGACTGGATGGCCCTTGTTATCTCTTCTGGCTGTATGATTCTATTCAATGATTCTAAGTGGTTGGAAAAATGGGAGGGTTCCAAGTGAAAGACAATGACATTTAGACCCCTCCCTTGCTGCCAAGTAAAGTTCTGTGAAAGAAGCAGGGTGGTTGCATGTTTTCGGCCTTTACCTGTACATGCCCTAAATTTCAATATGTTCAGTGGAGCTCCAGGCAGCATGTGAGACTGCAATCTAAATTTTCAAGCATTAAAGTGTAGAGTTGGTCGCCAATCCTTCGTAGGTTACCAGAAAAGAAAGATAACAGTTCTAGTCATTGGGCATAAATATACTGCCAGTCCATGGCAATTTGAGGGGATAAACCCCTTGCAGTATCAGATAACCTAAGAAGCACTGTTGTAGAGCAAAATGGACTTCTGTTGCACTATGAAAAGAACAACTTACAAAGTAGGAACCCAGGTTATAAAATAACCTCAGGGTCAGAATGAAGTAATCCAGCAGGTTGTGCTGGTGAAATGATCCTTACACAATGTTGCCATATACCTACTAAGCTTTAAGCAGTGGGTGAGGATTTTTCAGGCTGAAAAAAGAAATGCACAAAGTTATGAGAGTTTTATCTCATACTTAGGAGAAACCACAAGTTCTAACCTAGAAAAGAATGAGAAGTAGAATGAGCACGCCATTGCATGCTATATTTGAACCACTATCTTATAGCTAGAAAAGAGAAGTTACTCATTCTCAAATCTATGAGGGACATGTAACATATGATGCAATACCAAGACACATAGGAAACTCATACAGTCAGACCATTGACCTGAATCAGCTTCTGTATTTTGCACATTGTCTGGAAGCATTTTCTATAATTAAAAAAAAAGAACTTTCATGGGATATACCACTGGGCACTGAGATGCTTCACATTGCTCATATGCAGACATACCTTTACCTTTACCATGCAGGCAGGACATACATTTACCTGGTAAGGTAAAGAGAGTCCTGAATGCTATTTATATATATTTCTGCAGACTTGTGTACCAAGGAAATTGCTCTTTATATCCTAGTGTCCTATTATTTACATGTGTATGTACACAAATTTGAAGAGGATTCTATAGTATGATTTTTTTATTACCCCTGAAAATATTGAAAATAACCCCACTTTTGGAGAAATGATGATGATTTGTTATCTTTTGCATCTTCCTAAACACTTTCAATCTCAAACTCTCCATCCGAGGGAAAACTGACCACATATGGCAGTAAGAGCCTGTCTGGCCGCAGTTGTATTTTTGTTCTTCCCCTCCATTTTCTTTACTTACTCTTCCAGCCCACTTTCGAGTAAGTATACATTTCGTCTTCACTTGCTGCTGTTGAAGCCGTGAGAAGTCTCTTCCTAGAAACTATTCACTAGTTCTCATGAGCCTCAGTATTTGCCCAAGCCTGATAATTTCCATGTATGTTGGACCACCAAACCCCATCATTTCCAGCCAATGTGGTCAACATATTTGGGACCTGTTCATACCATACAGTTATTGCACTATGGTTCCATTTTAATTGCTGTGGCTGTATCCTGTGGAATTCTGGTATGGTGAGGAGCTAGAGCTTTTGGGCTGCAAATTCAAAATGATTTTCCCTAAACTTGCATGTCCGTAGGATGGAACCATGGCAGTTAGAGTGGAATCATAGCATTGTAACTATATAGCGCAAAAGGGTCCCTAGACTGTTCAAAGGCATCATGACCATTCACAGGCTACTTAGAGAGGTAACTGTGAAGACTTTTCAGGCTCTGACTGATGAATCTGCGGCCACCTCTAGACAGATGTAGCTGGGAAAGACTCCCTTCTGAAATTCAGTGCACCCTCAGCGGTAGAGCTGGACCAAGGGAAGGCAATTTCCAGTGTACCTTGATATTGCAGTACATGTTGCATGGCCTTAAGCGCACAGACCTGAGAGCAAATAACATCCCTTTCACAGCTACAAAAAGGTAGTATGAGAACAGTAGGCAAACAGGCTCAAAGCAAAGCACGATTTTATTAATATTCTTATTTTACTTCCTATTTGGACGCCTATTTTTACTTGCTTTCAGTGATTTTTTTTCTTTTAACATTTTGGTCTCCTGAATCTTAAATACCCCTTTTTTTTGGAACAGTTTGTTAGCATCAGCATAAAAAAGAGGAACTATATGTAGTTCTGAGCACAAAATTACTAGCTATGTTATTTTAAAAATATTTTATGCTGGTCTTCATCTTAAAATATGAAGATATATGCAAAATATAACAAAATATTTAGCAGGATGTTGAAAGTGGAATAATACTACTGTAACGTTGTAGTGTAAAAATGGCCCTTGTTTCAGCAGGCCTGCCAGGACTAATTGCCCAGGGGGAAAGAAGCTTCCAGAATGTGCTGTACTGTTTGTTTTCTTTTTAATGCTCATGCTTTTAATTGCCTTTAATTCTATCGTTTTTGTAGGGTGTGAATTTTTTAGCTGTATCGTTGACACTTTTGTAAGCTCCCTTGAGTCCCAGACTGGATGGAGATGATGTTGTGGACAGAAGTCTGCAAAAGCTTAAACTGGAAATATAATTTTCTCAGTCTAAAGGCATTGCAGGATTTCTTTACACCTAAATGAATGAATGAATGAATGAATGAGTGAATGCGTGTATGCCTACATACATACATACATACATACATACATAATAGGGAGCATAGGTCAGGA
Organism: Iguana delicatissima; assembly: GCA_948472985.1. Classification (NCBI taxonomy): domain Eukaryota; kingdom Metazoa; phylum Chordata; class Lepidosauria; order Squamata; family Iguanidae; genus Iguana; species Iguana delicatissima. The sequence continues at coordinate 93,180 of CAOKZL010003441.1, read as the reverse complement.
CTTTCGTGCACCATTCCCTCCTCTAATACCTTGTATTTCCTCCCAGCAATTGCCTTCCCACCTGAGGCAACTGTTATGACACTGTGCACCCCCCACGATTGTCATGGTTTAATTGGCAAGTATTATTTAATTGACACTATTAATTGGCATTGATATAAGTAATACCTGAGGTGACTGGGAAGTCATACTGGAAGAGGCATATTACTGACTGGAAACTTGAGACTGCAAGGCAGGTCAACCACACTCATCTCTTAGGTAGGAACTAAGTCATTTTCAGGCTAATAGTGTGGCTCCTCTTGAGACAATAGGCTTACAAAATCATGAAGTGGACATCTCAGAGCTGAAAGGGAACAATCCCCACTGAATTCTGATTGTCTTAACACTGGATGTTTCCCTATTGTTTCCCCACCTCTCCACAATACAGGGCTATTATTACAGCCATTATCCTTTTGTCACCTAAACACTAAGGCCATTTTCACACTACACTGCTATAGTGCTATTATTCCATTTTCAACGTCCTATGGAATCCTGGGATTTGCAGTTTGGGGAGGGGCATTTAGAATTCTCAGTCAGAGAGCTCTTTGGCCTCAGGAAACTACAAACCCCAGAATTCCACAGGATGTTGACAGTGGAATAATAGCACTGTGACAGTGTAGTGCGGAACTGACCTCGGACTTTTTGCTCTGTCTGGACTTCATCGTTTGTGTTGCAGCTCCCATTGTCTGCTTGGCTAGGACAGAGATTGACACTCATACCCGCAGGATATTTTTTAGATATAAGAACCCCTGATTTCAGGCTGTCCAGAGCAGTCATCTTTCTGAACTCTATGCTATCTGTTTGAGTCCCAAATGAGAACTGTCCTTAGGTACCTACCTAAGCCATGTTGCTGCTTTCCTCAGTGCTTTCTGGACTGGTAATTATAGCCTCATCCCTGAAAGTCCTCTATCGTACTTTCCTCCCCTTTTCTTTGGCTAGTCCTTGTATGCTTGTGTAAGTGCTTGGACCTTTGCTTGCTTGTGTGATTGTCTCAATAAAACACATTTTTAGTTTACAATTTAAGCTCTCCTGCAAGGACCCCGTAAACATAGGTGACTGATCTCTCTAAGTTACCCTGCTCTTGCAGGCCTCCTTTCAGCTGATTGTTCCCCACTTTTGAACAGAGGTAATGGCATTGCCGGTGGGCCCTTGCGGCATTCACCTTTTGGAGTAACACAGCCGCCTCACTCTGCCTAATGGGAGGGCTGATGGGAAGGTTAAGTGCCCCAAACACGCGGAATTGGGAAGGCGCATGAACAAGAAGGCAAGGCCCCTATGTCATTAATACTTGCGTGAAAAAGAAGGAACTTTGAGGACACTCCCTTTTTTTTCCACGTGTGACCAACACAGGCAGAACAGAAATTAAACTGGATGCAAAGATGAAGCAAAGCTCAGAAAGTGGTTGTTATTTGGGTTAAGGTTGCACTGGTTAGAAATGTCAGGAAAAGCCCTAGACGGGACACAGTGCCCTCAGGGCTGGATTTTGTGGCAGAATTTGAGGGGGCCAGCACCTCACAACAAAAGAGAGGAGCCCCCAAGTGCAACACTATTGCCTGGCTCAGTTGCCACACTGAGAAATAAAGAGATAAATTAGAGCGAATGTTACAATGGCCATTTCGCACCAGACCATTCTAGTGTTATTATTCCACTTTCAACAGCCTATGGAATCCGGGGGTTCGCAGTTTAGGGAGGGGCCTCAAAGGGAACCCCAGGATTTCATAGGATGTTGAAAGTGGAATAATAGCACTAGAACGGTCTGGTGCGGAAATGGCCTATGCTAGATAACCCCCTGACATTAAGAAAAGACTATACAGTTGGCTAAAAGAAGTGAATGGTATCCAGATGGCAACTTTATTCGCGATAAGTTTTGGAGGGTGGGGTGGAGGTACTGCACAGGAAGGAAAAGTTAGGCCACAGTTTTTAAGTCTATTATTGGGACGCTTAGTGCTCTTTCCGAATTTACTGCTATCCCGTCCGTTACTTCAACAAAATTCATTCACTTATTCTTTTGCTCTCGTCGTTGGTCTCATCCCGTCTTTTTGCAGCCTTTTTTTCTCTCCCTCGAAGAGCTGGTTTACTAAACACATCTGAGCTACAGCGCCGCGATTTCCAAGCCATTAGTATGTTCCTGGCAAACAAGCGCAGCCAGCGGAGTCTCTGTGGCGCAATCGGTTAGCGCGTTCGGCTGTTAACCGAAAGGTTGGTGGTTCGAGCCCACCCAGGGACGGGGAGGCAACTTTTACTCCCCCATGAGGTTTTCTTTCTTTCTTTCCTAAATGCGTTTGTTCTGTCATTTCAGCACAAGGTACCCCCATGCGCAGTTCAGTTTACCAAATATTTCGTGTTGAGAAACGACCCGCCTCATGTTGTATTTACAGAAGTCATTCCAATCGCTTCGTTTTACCAATATGTGTAGTTTAGGTGTAGGCTTTGTGCTTCGACTTCACTGTGCCTCCTCTTACAGGGTCCGGAAAAGGAATAAAAGTGACTTGCACAGGGCAAGAATTAAAGACGTGGCTCTGCCAATCTGGATCAGTATGCAGTGTGTAGCACCTTTTGCGAATGAGAGAAAGAAGGTGATAGCAGTAGCTTTAAGTCTACGTCAGATACCTATCGCGTCTGATGCGGTCACAGCATAGCAAGTGAGATTTGTCAGGGTTTAGTATGCATCGACGGATATAGACTGGCAAGATTAGGCGCTGGTCCTACTATGCTTGTTAACACGTACTGCCTTGATAGCATGCAAAAATGAACAAAGCAGTTTTTTTTAAAGGAAGCAGTGCAATGTAGTGTTCTTTTCCAGCAAGTAGAAAAAAAAAAGATCATGCATATAGATTACTGTTGATGTGGCATACAGCCATACATTTATTTCGTCTACTGTAAGTGGGTTGAAGTTAGGCGTGTTTGTCGGCTGGGTTTCCGTAGTGTAGTGGTTATCACGTTCGCCTAACACGCGAAAGGTCCCCGGTTCGAAACCGGGCGGAAACAAGAGTTTCCTTTTCTTTCTCCCCCGGTGGAACTGAACAGCTAAGGCGATGCTGGCAAAGAAGTCGGCTGGGCATGTATTCTGTTAGATTAACAAACGCTGTTGTCGCTGATTAGGACGGCGGTAAAGGCTCATCTAATCTTATCCCGTTTTCATATCTGTGGTGTTTTAACAAGTCGGCAAGGCGGGGTGGGGGGACTGTGACTTTTCAGAATCCCCTCTTCTTGCCATTCGGTGAGAACGGCTTGCTTATTTCCCCCAAGATCTGTTTGCAAGTTTAAAACAGCGCAAACAGTCTGGTTTTTATTCTGCTGAAGCAGCCCTGCTGTGAATTTTGGAAATACCTGTCTGAAGCGGATGTTGCCCTTATTGGAGGTGTTTTTTTGTGTGAAAGAAACATTATTAATTCGTTTCAAAAAGAGCACTCTTGATGACTCCGTCCGTTCTGTCCATCCGCTGTTTTCTTTGTCTTTGATAACTGTGTGTACTCTTGATCTCCTGGAATTTAGTTATTTTAACTTCTGGAGCTTACCGGGGTTTAAAGCAAGAGTGGGGGACCCGTAGCCGATCAGCTTCCCTTTTAGGGGAGACTTGGGGGGCACTGCAGTTAACAGGGTAGGTTTCTAGACCTCCTTTCTTGTTACATCACCCCCCCCCCCCAAATGCACAGCTGTCGCAATTAGGCTTTTTAAATGCCTTTCATTGGACCTCTTGGTGCTTTCCCTCTCCCTGGCGTTTTTCTGATTGCAAGACCACATAGGTATGCATATGATGCGTTATGATCAAGTGGGCTTGCGCAGGACTCCCCTATGAGAGTGAGGAAGGGGGCTGTGGCTGGTATTCATTTTTAACCCACTTTGCTCCCAGAATGGGACTCAAGGAGGTTTGCAATGTGATACAAAATATAGGTAAAAGAATACAGAATACAAAAGCTTTTAAAAACAGCTCAATTAAAACGTTGTTGTTGTGTGCCTTCAAGACATTTCTGGTTCATGGCAACGTTATCATGAGGTTTTCTGGGCAAGATTTGTTTGGGGAGGGTGCGATTGCCTTCCGCTGAGGGCATTATCATACCAGCTGTTGTCTCGCAGCAATCACCTAGCAAGGAAAGGGAAAATATGCCAGTATAGAAACAAACATTATCACATCATTTCTGCAATAATGCTACGCTCCCGGTTTGGTGATGCAGTTTCCAGCAATCTGTCTTCCCCACTGACCTCACCTCTCTTCCTGTGTCCATGCTGCCTGGCATATGTCTTATTTTTTAAAAAACAAAATTGCCAAAACTGTGCAAGTGGACAAGTGGCATAATGTGAGACTTGGTGCCTCCATTTTGGGATTTCACTCTTCCTATGTCTCGGTTTCTAAACTGCAGTGGAATGACGCCGTCGTGCCAATACACAATACTGGAAATGCAGCATTGCTGGGGCCATTGATAGATATTTCCCATGAATGGAAGGAGATGACCCAATAAGGATGGGAGTACAATCCAGCAATGGGAAAGTGATGACGTCATATGACAAGAGAGGTCAAACACAGAACTAAGCCACTGCTGTTGTGCAACAAACCCAGAGTGTGATAAAGCCCTGAGGCTGAGACAGTGTGACTCCCCTAAGGTCACCCAGTGGGTTTTCCATGGCCACGTGGGGATTTGAATTCTGGTCTCCAGAGTCCTAAACCAGCACTCAAACCACTACACCATTCTGGCTCAGTTAAAACATTAAACACATAATAAAGATACACAGCACACTGTTAAAAGATCCTTCTACCACCTTCAGAAGCTTAGCTATGAAGATTGTGGTCTTTGGTCTGGGGAAAGTTTCCCAGCCTTCTTTTTAAAGATATGTGGATTTTGATTTTTTTAATTATATTTTTATTAAAAAACAGCAAATACTTGTAAATTGAATAACATGTAATAATTATATCTTTCACATTTCATAAAATATCATTAAATCTATGATAATTTTTCACAATGGGTATAATATAGATGGGGGAACCTGTATGATTTATAGATTTTGATTATTTTTAATTCTTTTTCTTTTAATTTTTATATGTGCTGATTTGGGGAAAATGCTTGCAGGGATGGGGGAGAGTCTATCTCTCTTGCCTTATAGTTATGAGCAGAGAGAAAAAAGCCAGAGCAGACCCCTTGAAGAAAAGGGGCACTCCAACTTCTCCATCATTTGATTAGTCATGCCAGCCTTCAAGTCTTGTTACGCGTTTTGTTAGAAAATAGATCTCACAAGATCCCAGGGTGGTATACAGATAAAATCAATGTCACAGAACAATTAAAAAACATTAAAATGGTAATAAATAATGTAAAAATCTAAAAACATATTATACTACTTAACAAATTAACAAAAAAGTTTAAAATCATCAACCAGTACAGGTCCAGGCAAAATCATTAAACTTCAAAGGCTGGTTAAAAAAAGACAAGTTTTAACCTGGCACTGGAATGAAACCAACAATGCATCACTTGGGCCTCTGCTTCATAGGGAAAAAATCAGTGTCAGATCATCATGAAATAAGCCACCAACTATCTTTTAGTTTGTCGTGCATGAGAAAACCAGTCTAAGTCACCAAGAGATTCAGGAGGAAGATGAAGGTAAAGATGGTAACAGCAGGCATCTTGCCAGAGGGACTGGGAAGCTTGGAGGAAGCTGAAATCAGAGACACTTGAGTTCCTGTTTGGCTCCTTTCTCCTACCTACAGGAATTGTTAAGGCAGGCATCTTGCTAGGGGCGTGAGGCTCTTGGCAAAACCACAAGGGCTCTAACCCTGTGCCTCTTAACTTGGGGCCATAGCTTAGTGTGCAAGGGAAATCTACTTTGCCTACTGTATCCAGATGCTGTAGACAGTGGAGCAAGATAAGCTACTATGCATTGGCCTTGGGAAGTGTTTGCCAGGACAGTGCGTTTGCTCTCTAAATAAGAAAATGGAGCACATATTGAATAGAATCCCACAGAGCCTTCAGGCTAAACTTCACCGTGTTTGTCTATGATAGTTGGTTTGTTCTGTATTTCTGGTCACCCAAATATGTGTTTAGAATATATAAAGGGTGCTGCAATTTCAATCACAATAGGCAATGGGAGAGGTATGGCAGTGGAGGTAAAACAACCCAATGGAGGAGAAGGGGTGGAGAGAGGCATCATGTAATTGTTCCTCCTTCTGGCTCACCATCCAACCAACAGATTCCTGGCTTCTCTAATAGAATCCCATCAGGCCACAAAGTGCTGCTGCTTAACACCAAGTCAGTGACTGGGAAGTGCTTTATGAGCCACAACATGATCCTGGACAAGCAAGCTAACCTTTCATGTATAATTGAAACCTGGTTAACTGAAGGGAGGTGTTATGGCATTGTGCACTCCTCACAATTGGCATAGTTTAATTGGTAAATATTATTTAAATGGCACTATTAATTGGTGTTGATATAAATAATACCTAAAGTGACTGGGAGGTCACGCTGGAAGACACATATTACTGGCTGTAAATGTGAGATTGCAAGGCAGGTGAGCCATGCCTACCTCTTAGGCAAAACCCGAGTCATTTTCAGGCTAATGGCATGGACCTGCTAGAGACAAGAGGCTTAAAAGCTGGACTTCTCAGAGCTAAAAGGGGAAATTTCCGGCAAATTGTAACTACTATCTTAATTCTGACCTCAGACACCTAGATGTTTCCCTATTGTTTCCCCACCTCTCCACAATACTTGGCTATTATGACAACCATTATCCATTTGTCACCTAAACACTAAGACCATTAGCTCCATCCTGACTTCATTCTTTGCATTTCAACTCCCATTGTCTGCTTGGCTGGGAGAGCAATTCACACTCATACCCTTAGGATATTTTTCGAGTATAAGAACTGCTGATTTCAGGCTTTCCAATGCAGTCTCTTGCCTTTCTGAACGCCACGCTGTCCATTTGATTCCCAAATGAGAATTGTCCTTAGGTGCCTACTCTAAGCCACATCACTGCTTTCCTTGCTGTTCTCTGGACCAGTAATTATAGCCTCATCCTTGAAAGTCCTCTATCATACTTTTTTCCCTTCACCTTTGGCTAATCCTTGTATGCTTGTGTGAATGTTTGGATCTTTGTGTGCTTGTGTGAATTTCTCTCAATAAAACATATTTTTAGTTTACAGTTTAGGCTTTCTGGATGGTTTTTTCCTGCAAGGACCCTGTAAACATAGGTGACAGGTCTCACTAAGTTATGCTTCTAAGAATGTTTACTTGGGTACAGAACACAGACTCTTTGGTTTTCTGAGGAGCTCAGGGCATGAAGTGCTTGAGTAGTGACTAAAACAGTGAAGAGAGTTTCAAGATGAATCTGATCATGCATGGGTTAATGCCCATTTTAGAACCTACCTTGCAGCAGTGAGGACAGCAAAGAAATGATCCTATTTACATTGATTCAACCTTGTCCAGTGTGGTTGTTCCAAATAGTTAAAGGTCTATTACATTCTAGACCTCAGATTGCTGAGGAGGTGCCCCCAGAAAAGTGCTGTGATGAATTTACTAAATACTTTTCAGAGAAAATTCCTCAGATTCATTCTTAGATTCCACACTGAAGGTAGAGTCTGGAGAGGCAAGTGAAACATATATGTGTCTGGTTTTGAGGGATGAGTTTCAGTTTGCTTAACATGATGATGTGCACAAGGTGCTTGGAGAGGTGAGGCCAACCACCTATATGTCCATCCTGGCTAATTAAAGCTACCAGAGCACTGACCATTTGGGTGGTGGAACTTGTAATGGCTTTTCTGAAACAGGGCTGTGTTCCAACTTCTCTAAAAGAAGCAATTATAAGGTCTTTGTTGGAAAAAAACCAAAACCTAAGGTCCTATTGCTAGTGGTGTCAACACAACTCCAGTCTTTCTTGGATGAAACTGATTGCCTGGATCCATTCTAGTCTAGGTTCATGCCTGCTTATGGGACAGAAACAACTTGGTTGTTCATTGCCTCAGGAGTTCTTGTGGACTGGGAAGCAACATAGAAATTCTCTAAATAATAGTAATAATCTTTTTAGCTGTACTCTCTTGGGTGTCAAGCACAACACCACAAGTCAGGGAGAAGATACCTCTATGGTAAAGGCTGTTTAGTCCAGTGTTGGTTCTCAAGAGTTTGTACATGAACGACTAAAAAGACAGCTGGTCTTAGAGCTAATTGGGCCTGAACTGTCACTAGAAGTGATGATTAAGCTGAGGCTGTTGTACTTGGACATATCATGAGATCATGCTGACTCACCGGAAAAGACAATGCTTGGAAAATTGGGAGGGAGTAAGAAAAGAGGAAGATTGCATTATGGGGTGGGTTGATTCAATCAAGGAAGCCACAGCCCTGTTACAAGACAAGGCAGTTAGGACAAGGTGTGCCACACTCCATCGCCCAACTGTACTGAGCTGATGGAGTTCATCTCAAATTTTGATGCTGAAAACCATGAGACTGACTATGGTGGGGCCTTCAGCCTCTATAACATGCAACCTTTATTGTGAGCAGTTCAAGGCTTCCTTAATGTTATGACAATTATGGGGCTGTCTCAGGGTTTCACCAGCTCAGATGTCTGAGTCAATACCTGCTGAGGTTTTAACCCAATCAGCACACAACCTAATCAGTCCTAAGCATCTTCTTCCATATTGTGAAACACATTCAACTAAAAAGCCAAGAACATTGAGACAAATTGGAAGATGCTTCGCATACAAAATGTTGTAAGATTCAAAGGCCAGAACTTTGTTGCATTATGCTAACAGTAATTACAGCTAGCAATTAGTTTCTCTACATTTGCAGTGGCAGCAAGTGAAAGCAGACAAAGTTACCCTTGTTAACAGTGAAAGGCTGTAGCAGCAGCCCTCAAGTGTATATAGACATCCTCAAAACAGTGTTCTAGCGAGGCTGACTGTCTGAGGCCATCTCATGTTGGAAACCACTTACAGGAAGTCCTTGCCTGTTGATTCCCCATTGTCTGACGATTTCCTTTTTTGACACTTCGACAGGCCTTCTGCGCTTTCATTAGTTCTTCATGCCTAAGGGAGGCTCACTTGGGAGCATGTGCATGCTACTTACAAAGCAAGGGGGGGGGAGGTGCCGAGCCTTCTGTGAGACTTTGCAAGCAGTGTGCAAACTGTCAATCCCAAGTGAGCCTCTGTAAGTCCTTCATGCCCTCTACAGTGCAATACATGAGTTCTGCTTTTCAAGCAATTCCACTTTCTGACACCACTCCAGTCCCCATTCTGTCAATCGAGTGGAGGAAGCCTGTATAGGAGAAATAAATTGCTCGGAACCAGCAGCCTTTTTCTTCCAGTGACATTGTCTGCCCTTCCTTGCCACCACTGTGCCCAACGCCTATTTCACTTCCTGCTGCCCCTGCCATCCCCAGCATTACACGAAAGGATCTCTGTCATTATTCAATCAAATACAAGCAAATTGTACTACTACATTATTGTATTGTAATCCCATGGATTACTTCTAATATCTTTAAGGCAGGAATGGATACATTTGGCCCCCAGATTTTTTTTCTTCAACTCTCATATTCTCTCACCATTCACTATATTGCTTGGGATTCATGGGAATAACCATAAAGAAATGTGTGTGGGGAGGAATGGTTGCCCACTCTCTGGCTTAGAATGTGCTCCAATTTGGTATATTTGGAATAGTGATGTGGCATAACATTCTCCTAATTTATTTTCAAAGAAAATTTGAGATTTTATAAGTTTTCCTTAACTTCCAATATACAACTTTAAAAATAATTCCTTAGAGAGCTTCCTGGAGCACTCCAAATTGAGAACGTTTATAGAGCATACCAGAATGCTACAGAACTTTTGTTGCTACCCTAATGCATCCTCCTGCTCTACTGTCTTCAGGCACCATCGCTATCTCTGTTACTGCCACACCCACTATTCATTTCTCCTTCTTTCTTCCTCAGAAGTCAAGGGAGGGAGAAGAAGAAAAACCTGTTGCTGCCACCGCAGACAGCTCTTTACACTTTCTACCTGTGGATCTTCAAAGAGTCTAAAATTGCATGAACTGATAACATGCTGGTGTTAAACAGATTACATTGCTTGACTTTGATCAGCCAAAAATAAACCAAGTTCCTGAATGTTTCAGAGAATTAAGCAATCATTTTGAGAACAGGATGTGAAGTTTCGAAAAAAAAAAAAAGGAATGATGTGGCTCATTTTCATTTTAACTGTTGCAGACTTCCATGATTTTAAGTAGGAAAATTGTTCAAGATATATTCAACAAGCAGTAAAGCAAAAATTCTTAGGTTGGAAAATATTCTCCAAAGATTTGTGCAAGCATTTTAGGATACTAATTTAGAGAAAATGGAATTAATAGAGACCTAGCGTAACATATTAGCTAAGCACTTTGAGGACATCATGACTTTCATTCACCTTAACTTACATGCCATTTTTAAAATAATTAAACCAAGTACTGTGTTATTTGAACAATGACTTTCCAATCATCGTTACCTGGGGCACTTGGGCATGTCAGTCTGGCCGCTTACCTTTCACGGCTTGTTACATCTAATAGGGAGAGGATAAATTATTGGGTCCAAGACACTTTTATCTCTTTCTCTCTTTAGGGATAGTCGCAGGTGACTGGAAGATTGTTTCTGTACTGATTCTAATGCTGTTTTGGAGGATGGATTCAAGAAGGAGATATAGAGGTACCTGACCTGTCTTACGGCATTTATGTCCCCAAATCTCTCAGTGGACATTACTTCAATGTTACATAATATTTACATGAAGCTTATGATGAAAGATTGGGAATCAGGTATAATCAATATGCTGATGCCAGACTATCTTTTCCACCTGAATTGGGAGACACCCTATACTAATGTTGGGGAACAGTAAGACACTTGATGAAGATCAATCCTGACAAGCCAGAGGACCTGTTGCTAGATCACTTTATATAGGAAAGTGAACACTAGGAAGAGGAATGTTATTCTCTATTAACTTCATTAAGAATCAGGTACGCAGTCAGTCTAGGCATATCACTAAGTTATATTTTCATCATTAAAAGTTCAAGTCACCTTAATGACACAAAAGCTCTGGCTGAAATTGATACATATACTGCATCTTTCTTCAAGATAATCTGACTATAGGTAAGCCAGTACTACTCAAAATGGTGGTCCATGGATTGGAGCCAGCAACCAAGCCATTGGGTGGCAGTTCCCAGTATGTTTCCAGGAAAGAAAGAAACAGTGGCACACTAGTCCTTGGCACACTAGGAAAAAATCCTGCCAGTCCACAACATCAGATAGTTTAAGATTAGAATTGCCTCTCAACTTTCGCAAGGGTTGGAGGTGTAGAACTCTCACGAAAGTGGGGAAAACCACAAATAACTCCTCCCACAATTCCCTTCCAATGCCCTTCTGGAACTCCTCCCCATTCCCCTGCCTCAAGCCAGAGGCAAAAGAATGGGACAGGGGAGCTCTGGGGAGCAGGGGAGGAAGGCTCATATGAACCTCCCCCACATTCTCTTGCCTATTGCCTCAGCAAGTGTCCTCAGTGCTGGAGCAAGGCAAGGGAATGAGAAGGTGGAGCTCTGGAGGAGAGAAGGAAGGTATACATGAGCCCCTCCCCCCGACTCCCTTGCTTGTTGCCTCATTGCAAGTTCTTAGCACCAGGGCCAAAGGCAAGGGAATAGGAAAGGAAGCTCCAAAGGGGTGAAGGCGTACATGCCCTCCCCTCATTCTCTTGCCTTTTGTCCTGGCTCACTTGCCTTCTCTGTGCCTGGCAAAACGCAAGGGAATAGGAGGAGTATGGGCAGGGAGGCATGCATGCACCTACCTTGCAAATAATCAAATTCACAAAGGTCAAGCCAATGAATCTGGAGGACTGTACTGCAATATATATTGCTCAGGGTCACTGCTGAAGTTGGTCTGGGAACTACAGCCAGCTCACAACTTTTGATAGTGGTGGAAATAATTTTTTCCTTTCAATCTGAGGTGTGAAAAGTATTGCAAACCAGAAACATAACAGAATCAAAGTACGACTTCACAAAGGATGGCACCCAGTCAGTGACATATGCAGGCATAATTATCCCCATGCCTGTGTATGTTTGTTTTTGGTCACGGTGGAGGCTGCTATTCCCTTCCTCTTTCCACAGCAACCAAGTCCTCCTCCCAGACTTACTGGAGAATTGCTGCAGCCCCCTCCCCACAAGTGAAGAGGTACCGGGGCAAGCTGCATAAGCATCTTGCTGTCTCCATAGTCAAGAGCAAAATGATTACATTAGCTGCTGAGCCTTCTAGAAGACCCTAGCAGATGAGATAATCACTCTATGTCTGGCTACTGAGACACAGCCAGATGCTTCTGTAATATCCCCTGCACCAGGCAAGGAATGGCGGAGGAACAGAGGAGCTGCTTTTGCAACAGCTCTCTGGTTGGTTTGAGGATAACGTTGAAAGCAAAGAGGCATCAACACTGTATAAAGTGATTAGTGAGAAGAAACTCAAGAAACCATGTCTGCCCTTTTCTTTCATGTCTCTATTTCTTTCTTTGATCTATGTATTCAGCCCTTTTTGTTTCCTTCCTGCCTACAGAAGCCATTTCCCTCTTGCAAAGTCGAAGGCTTTCATGGCCGGAATCCATAGGTTGTTGTGGGTTTGCTAGGCTTCGAGGCTGTGTTCTATTAGTTTCACCTACATCTGTGGCTGGCATCTTCTGAAGATGCCAGCCACAGATGCAGGCAAGATGTCAGGAGAAAATACTAATAGAACATGGCCTCAAAGCCCAGAAAACCCACAACCACCATTTCCCTCTTCTTTAGTCCTTTGTCTCACTTTGTTTGGGATGGCAGCATCCTCAGGAGGGATGCTAGCAGTATATGTGCAGAGGGACAAGTTCAACACTACCCACTTATAGAAGAATGGTGCTCAAATGAGATGTGGCGGAAATGAACAAATTGCTTGGCTGGAACAGAGAAAGGTCATTAGTGATATTTTTTAAAGACTGGAACCCCATTTTAGACTTTTTGCAAAAAAAAAAAAAGCTAACTTTTGGTTTTGATGATTAGAAAGCATAGGCTATTGAAAGAATGGAGTATGTTGAAATTCTAGAGAGGGATGAAAAACTTCCAAAAGTAAGATCAGAAGCCACTTTTTTCTTTTTTCTGCACTTTAATTTCTATTTTGTTGTACCTCCATTTTCTATCCTTTTTTCTCAATTTCTATAAACCTTTATTTTTTAAAAAAAATTTTAAAAAAATTCTTAATTCTTAATAATTAATAAAAAGAGGATGGATGCTACTAGCCAACCACCCACACACGACAGTTAGCCTTAACAGGCTCTTCTATACTGAAACTCACACAATCTTCTTTTGTCCATCACCTTTCCTACCGCAAGAATGATATCCTGAAACATGTAAGCTTTCCATTTTTTTTTAGCCTTACAAAAACATCCCGAGTGTTTTCTCCTCTTTTCTACCACAAGCTCATACTGCTTGATATAGATATAAAATACCAAATATTCCTACATGGAGTAGTTCCACATGCAAAAGTAGCATGGTTATGCTTAACCACAGAGGACAGCAGCAATTCTTTGTAAGCCACTACCCCCAAATTTGAAACTGTGGGCAAAAAATTAACATTATATACTATCATTAAAGTTTTATAGGATTATTAGGATTCCTGGCTTTAACAGAATAGTCTCAGGAATGTTACTACCTCATAACTCATCTGCACGACAAAGATCAAACTTGAATTTGAATGACCATGCAGTAAATATGTTTCTGCTAGAACAGTTGCACAGTTACCAATTCAGAGAGAATGTATGAATTTTGTAGATTTTGGTGGACCAAATCAAGTACCACTACCATGTCTACTTTGGATTTTGTTTTATGGTCAAGACAACTACCCCAATATCTGCATATACGATTTGAAGATACCAAACGTGATGGGATGAACAGGACAACTGTAACCTGGAGATAGTGGACTTGAGGGTTTCCTCCAACAACAAGACAATACAATCTCATTTGGCTTTCCTGAAATAACTTACCTGTTGCAATGCCTAAATTTATCTCTAGATCTGACAGTACAGAGGTTTCCTGCAACTTGCTGCAATCTGCCTACAAAGGGTTTTAAGGTCTTATATAGGACACAGAATGATCAAGATTTCACAAGGAGGCACTTTGTAGCTATGACTAGCAAGTCTGCTTTTCTCTGAGTACTTTGTTCCCTGCATCTCATGGCCGTAGGAGTGTGGCCTAACCTGCCAAACACTGATTTTCTCTACAATACCTCAAGAAAGATACAGACCTGTCTCTAATGCCATCACTTTTCTTGACCTGTGTCTTTTCTTTTACCATTTTAGCCTAGCAAAGAAGCCAACGGGCTTCAAAAGCAAGCAAGATGAACTTTTTGCCTTTTGGTTGGCCTAAATAAAGATATCACTACAATTGTACTTTAGAGAGAAAGTTCTCAGTTCTCTCTAGAGAGTCAGGAATCATTGGGGAATAGAAACTGCTGGGAACAGAAAACTTTCTGCTCATGTGTAAATAAAATGAATGTAATCTACACAGTGTTAGAAGCGTTAACTAGCTCCAGTGGCATACCTACCACATTTGACACTTGGTCTGGACACTGTTAAGACACTCTGCTCATTTGTACATCAAAATTATTTTCTGTTAAAATCATGAAATGAAATGAATAATAATTATGGCCAGAAATGGTATGAGGAAGATGAAAAAAAAATTAAAAAGTAGGGAGAATCTGCTGAACTAATGTAGTATCTCCTATGATTTTTAAAAGCAACATCTCTCTTCTCTTTCACAGAACCAATTTGCACCTGTTTGTTCTCTTTCACTGTTTAGTTTACAAGGCCTGTCATGGCCAAGAAGCACTTCTCAACTTTGCCTGCACACAATCTGGACCAAGCTGCATCCAGCCTGACCAAGTCCCCATAAGCTATTCTTGCTTGCTCTTCCAACCACAAAGTATGGGGAGGGGGAGTGATAAAAGGCAGTTGGCCTTTGGTGTCCACCAGGACTGGGAGGCAGGTGAGATCTGGATTACTTTGTGGCCAGCTCACCTCCACACACCACCCCCCTTTGCACAAAGAACAGCTTGGGTTTTCCACTCTGTTGCTGGATGTATGGTGGAGTCACACAATCCACTCAATCCCAAATCACCTGGAGCCTCTATTTGCGGGATTCTTCCCCCAGGTCAGGAGGGGAGACTTCCCATGGTGGTGGTGGAGTAACAGTAGCAGTAACAACAACAACAACAACAAGCAATCTCAGTTCTCTGAGAGCACTGGCACCTCTGTGTTTGCCACTCAATGGTGGCAGCAGTATTGCACAAGCCCTGACTCAGCCCATGTAAATACAGAAAAGCCTCTGCCTGTAAGAGCAACAGCCGCTGCCATCACCCTCTGTGTGGGGAGGAGGGGCAGCAAGGGGCTTTCAAAATGAGTGGAGGGCTGAGTGGTGTCAGGGGTTTGGGGAGAGCAAAAAAGAAATCCCTCATAATATGAAGGGAAAGAAAAACAGAAAAGAAGGGAGAAGCGCCTGGCTCCATTCTTCTCTTTCCTCTTGGAAAGGAAGCACTTTTGCCTGTCCCTCCATAGTCCACATTGCATCCTTTACAGTTAACAGGAATACCCTGCAAGACCAGGCATAAGCAGTCTGAAAAATGCGCTGCAACTTCCCCTTCCCAGCATCTCCTTCCATAAACCTCTGAGGGGGAAAAAAGGGAGGGAGGAGCTGCCACATTCACCAGCTGCTGCCCCTTTTCTGCCCTTGCAAGCTCACCCTGCCATGTCCAGCTGCACTCCCTGCCCTGGCTGGCAAACTCTTTGTACTCTGCTTCACCCGATTCCTTCCTGCCTCACCAGCCAAGAATGTATTTCGAGTGTATTCTCACCCCGTCCCTGTTAGTACACCACTCACTAGCTTCCTTTAAAACTCCTGGCTAAGCCAATGCACAAAAGGTGAGATTACAGATGACAGCAACCACCAGCACACTACACTCAAATGGAAGGGTGGGGCGGAGTCTGCTTACATACTTCTACATTTCAACAAGTATTACTTGATTTCTTTGAGAGATCTTAGGCAAATGACATTTGACCTTGGTGTCTTTTACTTTTGACACTGGTTGGTTTCAGACCACCACCACTGTCAACTGTATGAGAGAGATGATTCAGCTTTTCCTCTCTTCTATCTAATACTTATTTTAAAGAAAAAGCACACACACACAATTCATCTTAGAAGAAAAAGTATTCCCTAATAACAGTCTTTCACATTTCAAACCTTTAAAGTTAAAACATGTGCAAATCAGCTGAAAATACATCAGTGCTTTGCTTGAAAACCAACTTACAGGAGAAAGTAAAATTGTTAAAACACAATTTACCAAGTTAATAGGGTTTCATCAAAATGCAAGTTGTCAGCATCAGCCATTATTGAGTTCAACATGGAATTAGAGAACAAATCATCCAGAATATCTTGTTTTGCAGGACTGTCAAAGTCAAGTTTTTTCAGGGGCAATCTGGTTGCTAACAAGTCTGTCTGATCTTCATTTCCATTTTCTTTTACTGGACTGTAATAACCGTGGTCATGACTAGGGATCTGTGCCCCATCAGGTTTCTCATTCAGTATGGGAGACTTTGGACTGCCCCCCCCCATTTCCAGGTATCTACATTCTTCTTCATGTGTAAGTTCCAAGGATGCAACAGTTGTAGCAGGAGACAGCAACTCAGATAGAATGTCATCATAACTTGAACTGCTGCACTGTGACATATTGCTGACTGGAGAGTTCAGAGATTTATTATCTTCAACATCAATCCGGTGTTGCAGTTCAGTTAACAATCTCTTCAGTGATTCACCTTCTTTCTGGGATCTCAGCTGTGACTGGTTCTTTTTGGTTTTCTTGGAAGGTCTTCTCCTTCCTTCTTGAACCTTTGCTAGCTTATCAAGTATAGCTAGTTTCTCCTTTTTAGCTTTAAGCTCTTGAAGAAGTGCTAGACGTAGCTGATGTGTTTTATCAACAGCTAATTTACTATTCTCAACAGATCCAGAATTTTTATTTTCATTGTAGTTTTTCACTGTAGTTTCATGGTAGTTTTGACCAGGCTGAATTTGCTTACCTGTAGTTACCAAAGTGCCATGTCTGTTAGTTACACTTTCACTCCCAAAAGTAGCATTATTTTCAATGGGGAGATTAAGAGAAGTGGTAGAACATGGAAGTAGAGTAATCTGTGAAGAATCCAAATCTGTAACCTTCTCGACCAATTTTCTTGAAGACTTTGCTTGGAATCCATGAAAGTGACCTGCACGCTTACCAAGTAATGAACGAGTTTCTTTTTTACTGGACTTTTCAGAGTTTTCCATTTTTTTAAAAGTTGAAGCACTTTTGGGCACAAAAGGACATTTTCCAAGTAAGCTCTTTACCCAGCTGGCTCCAGATGATTTCATTCCATTCTTATGAATTGGCTGAGAGGAATTACTTGAAGCAGATGAAGCAGAAACACAGTAACTTGCTGTTAAGTCTCTTCTGTACTCTACAGTATTAGGAGCTCTCTGGCAACTATTTCCTGATGCTGTTTTACTGGCTTCATTTTGGGTACTCACCAAGCTGCTTTCTTTAACTGGAGGTAGGTTAATTTCAGGTTCTGCCTCTTGGACCGGTACTGTTGCTGGTAAGTTACTGCTATTGCTTAAAACAACTGTTGGCATAATAAACAGGCTACTTGCATTGCTTGGCTCTCCTTGATGCAAGGGAATAGTGTTGTATTCTGACAATATGCATGCATTATGAGAAGTATCCTCTTCAGAAGTAAGTGGAAGCATATTAACCTGACCTCCATCTTGTAGCTGCGGTGTGTCTGCTTTGGCTATCAGGCTACTTTGCACTATTAGGTCGTCTTCTAGTGGTTTGCCTTCTGAATCAAGTGGAACACTTACAAGATTCAGTGTTATAACATCATCATCAGCCAGATTTTCCAAGCCCCAAAGCAAACTGCTTTCGTTATTGCTATCTAAAATTTGTGCCTCATTCATATATGCATTCAGTCTATCCTCACTATCACAAATTAAAGGCGTATTTTCTGCAGGTTTGTCATTAAGATTTTTCACTGGAGATTCTGGCTGGCTTTTTAAAAGAGGAAAGTTCACAGCTCCTTCACTTTGTAACTGCAAACCTCTATTACTGGTAATCTGTTGTGTCTCTCTTTCCCAAATGACAATGTGAATCTCTGCTGGAGGAACTCCAAAGCTCTTGTGCCTTGTACTATACAAGCCCTTTAAGTCATCACACTCAAGCCATGCTCCTGAAAAGATAGTATGAAAACTTCAGAATCTTATAATGTGTAATTCATTAGCTACAACTCCACAGAGAACACTAATCTATTCATTTCATAGAACAATTTTTTGTGTTTACAAGCATTCTAGTTTTTCACTTTCATAAGCATGTCAGTATAAATTACAAATATAATTTTTATTTATCCTATCTTCTGATAAATATCCACCCACCAATAACCTAAAGAATAGATGGGCAACTGGACATGGACCAATGTTTTTATTCCCACATCTCCCCATGAGCTAAACCAGCACATTCCAGCACCATTTCACTTTCAGTCATTATTTTCAGATGAAAACTAGCTTGAAAAAATGCTTGGAGAGTTCTAGGGGCTGAGGAAGTCAAACTACCAGGTCTGTGTATAGTTGAGGCAGAAAACCATCCAAGAATCAAAATGGATTTTTTAAAAAAAAGAAAATGGGGGGCTGCAGAGAGCTTGAGGGGCCTCAGCCTGTGGGCTGCAATATCCCCACCCCAGTCTAAAAAAAAGAAAAAAAGAAAGAGAATCATTTTTCTGTCAGTTTATGATCATTTTGCTGCTTGATTGCTTGAAGGCATAGGAGATCAGAAAATTGCAGATTTGTTTCAATAACAGGTGCGAGAACACAGCTTACTTTTCTTTGACCTGATCTGCATAAGCTAGTTATGCTTTTGCTTTACTGTGCTCAAGTATACAGCTGTACAAAAAAAATTAGAGTGAACCTACTGCTAATATAAGATAGGCAACCATTTCTGTGAAAACAGCAATCTGAAAGATCAGCGAAAACTAGAAAAAGGTGTGGCTCTCTCTCTGTAAGCAGCAAGTTCACCTTAGAGATTCTCCGTATTGTTAGGTACTGAAGGACACAATTATGCAACAGGTACACTGTGTATATAGGCTGCTCCATAGTCATCCTGAAACCTTTCTTCAGAGTTGAAGCCCCATCAGGTTGCTAACAACCAGCTTAAGATGGGTTGATGCAAGAGCACCTTGATAACTCCTTCTCACTTACATCTGGAAGCATCAAATCTGCAAACTACAACAGGCTAGTCCTGTTTTTGAGAAGGGCTACAAGCCACCATTATTGTGAAGGCTTCCACATCCTTTAGGGACTGCAGAAGCAAGAGGTGAGCCTAAGACATGCTGCAACTCCCTTTTGTGGAAAAGTCATGCCTTAGGTATACTGGCAGAGGCAATATTCAATTCTCTTTAAAACAGAAATGTGCCTAATAAGTGTAACAACATGTTACAGTGCGGTATGTTCAGGGTTCCTACCCGCCAGGCCTTCTTTCAGGATACTTCATTTCACTCCTTCCGCTTCCAGCACATGGCATTCCATGATCATTGAGCATGCCTCATTCTCAACAAACTGTTCAAACCTTGGTATTTTTCCAAGGCTATTGATATCTCTATCGTGTGTACAGATGGTACTTTTTGGCTACATAAGGATAAACATGCATAGAATGATTTTGCTATTAGTACATAGAATTGGTGTAATTCTTCTTGGTCTTTCTGATTTCAGGGAAGGAAAACTTTTGAGAACTACTAGCCACTATAAACAGATTTTTCTTTTTAAAAGAATAAAGATACAACAAAATGCACTGTACTTACCATCAGAATTCAAGATCCATGTTATGAAGTGTTTTTCTGATTTCTGGTACTGAATAACAGCTTTTATATGATAGGAATCATCTTGAAACTGAAATGAGTAGGCTGTCAAGTTATTATGTGGCAGGCCTTCGACGAAATGTATCATAAGTACAGAGGGGACACTACCAAAAAGACACAATTTTTCATTTTAGAACTTAGAGTATATACTACCAATGCACAGCAGAATTAGAGACCAAGTGTATGACTATTCTATCTGTGAAAGTTTTCCAAAATTCACAAGAAATTCAAGATTGCTGTATAAAACAACCACCCAAATGAAACAGCATACATAGTTTTAGTGCTCACAGTAGAAGCCTTTTCAACAGCTGACTTCTCCTCACTGTTGCATGCCTGGAAGATGCAGCTTCTCAACTAGCAACTTCATCTTTACATGGAAGGCACAAATGATGCTACTAAAGTTGTATCAGTTAAAAGACATACCCATCCTAGTCTGGATCAGTATGCAGAGGGATCTTGTGACACCTCTGGGATGAACAGAAAGAAAGAAGTTGATGGCATCAGCTTTCGTAGAGTAGGGCCATTTCTGCACTACACTGTTATACTGCTATTATTCCACTTTCAACATCCCATGGAATTCGGGGTTTTGTAGTTTACTGACACTAAAAAGCTCTCTGGTTGAGAATTCTAAATGCCCCCCCCCAAACTGCAAATCCCAGGCTTCCACAGGATGTTGAAAATGGAATAGCAGCACTATAAGAGTGGAGCGTGGAAACGGTCAAAGTCTGCTTTATTGGATGTATGAAGTCTTCAAGTATCTAGGCATTTGATGAAAGTCTATGAAACCTCATGTTACCAACTTTTTTCTTGCAGTTTCAAAGGTGCTACAAGATCCTTTTGTAAAGTTATACCAAAATGTAGTTTAAACATTCAGGACTACAATATGTACTTAAACTACAGCTCATTATTTCCCTCACTCCTTATACAGTTTTCATTACTCTTCTGCTGCTGCTGTATTGATGATTTATACTTACTCTTCCAAAACCATTTTTCTCCTTTGAGATTTGTGATTACAGTTATTACAAGGAGCAATATGAACAGCATTCAGAGGGTGCCATTCTGGAATTATATTTGTAAATGTTGTCAATGTCTTCTGACACCTGGAATAAAGAGAAGAGGTAGTGATGCACAGCATTAACAAACTTATTGCAAAACTAAATATCAGCACCGACTCAAGGCAGCCAGAACAGAAATTCAAATAAATGGTCTATACATAGGCTTGATTTCAACCTGGTTAAGCTAAAAGGCTGAAGTCAGTGGCATTTGAATCCAAAATCAGTGGGAATATTAGACTGAGGTTACCACAAATCGGCATGCAAATTTTGAAAATCTTGGTTAGGGATTGACAGAGTGGGTAGTTTACTCGCAGACTACAAAAATTTTGGCTCTATTCATAATAATAGAAATACAATTTTATTTTTCAACTCAAAACTTTGACAATTAAACCAAACAACATTGTAACATATCCCTTTCCCATAAAGGGGGAATGGAAAAGAAATGGATTTACCTAGGAACACATTTTATGTTAAAACTAAAGGGTGCCTAAACAGTGTATGGGATTTTGAAAAAAAATTTCCCCTTTAACTCACAATTCAGAAAAGGTAGAACAGATACTGATCAATAACACTAAAAGATTAATAGTTTTCAGGTGTTTCAGATCAAGCTTGTCCTTTCACAGCACATGCAACACTTTTTGTGAAATAAGATGCATATGAAGTTAACTGCATGCACTTATGCATGCACTTATGAACCCATCAATCTTGCATCACACATTGTTTTCCAAAATAAATCTATATTGATTTGGAGTAATTGGGGGTGCTTCTAAAGAAACCAACCTGTCAGAGACTTGGTGACCACACTGTAAGCATTTGAGATTCCATGAAAAAGAATACAGAAAAAGTTTCTCTGTTTTTGAGTCCTTGCGTAGAAGTAGAGGAAAAGCAAACACTGGACTTTCCTTCTCACCTTTAAAAAAAGTGAAAAAAGATAAACTGAAATAAGTTATTATTACAACAAAAGAAACCATGAAGCACATAACAATTTTATGCATGCTTAGCTGAGATGCAATGGCTTTTCAAAATATGTATTTCAAGATTCTAAAAAATATCGTCATAAGGGCCAGTTCTTAACCTTACAAATATTTAAGCCCAGATTCAGATCATGGTAAGCAGTATATTTGCAGTCAATTCATATAACGAAACAGTCTATATCAAAAAAGATAGGTTCTTGCACTGATTAAGAAGTTCACGTGGATTCTTGCACTGATTTATATACCTTCACAATACTAATCTAATCTTTAGAAACAGAAAAAACTGAGGACACACTGTCAAATTACACATTATTCTTCTTGCATTAAAAAATTAAAATATACGTTAGTAACATTTTTTCTACCTGACGGCACAATAGTACTGCATGCTTACTCAGATGTCCAAGCAAGCATATATAGGAGAGTGGCCTAAGGCACCCTGTACAAAACTACGGCACTTATTTGTGGCTTCAGTCTTAAGTCAAGGTAAGTGAGCATACATACATAGGTCATAGAGTGGTGTGAACATGTCCTACAGACAGCAAGAATGCAAGAAAATCTGAATACAGTGTGTCTGCTATATATGCAGGGTTTCCTTCAAGGTACCCCTGTGTAAAGCAAAAAAACACAAGTGTTGCATCCCATTGTAGTCAACAGATACAACATGTGTGTGCCCATAGCATCACTGATTATAAAGGGATGTGACGCTTCATGCAATCTTGCATTCATACATGTGGAGGTCGTGCCAGAAGAGGGTACACTTTATATCCAAACATGGGATAAAAAAGTTGAATGCATTATTCCTACTATTCACATTCAAATTTATTGCAGCTACAGAGTAAATATAAACAATTAACTGAGCTATTATTTATTTCTTTATTTCTTTAGCACATTATTATAAACAAGAAACAGATTTTTGGGAATTAACTCATTAATTCCAAACTTTTATCTCCAAGACTACAGATGGTGCAGATATAATCTCAAACCACGGTTTGGTGCCAGGAGCACTGAAGGAGTCTCATGGCTCATATTCTTCTATGCTATCCCCTGCTTCCTTTGCACACAGAAATCTCCTCTCTTTTCCTTATTTGCCATTTTGTTCCAACAGCAAACTACAGAATATCCTTGTCATCTAAACAAGGATCAAGCCAAGGTGTCATTCTGCAGGAAAAGTAGTGTATTGATTTATTCACAAATCTGCTTTGACAGCTCTGACAAAATTGCAAACCATGGCTTCCATCAAACCAGGAAAAGAGCAATGAGATAATTATGTAAGGATAGGCTAGAGTACTTGACCCCAAGCCTCCTACAGGCGTGTTCTTGCTGTGCCAAATCAAGCTCCATTACATCTCGCAGCTCTTGATCTGCTGGCTGTTTGGTAATTGCTCTACTGCCTTCTCCTACCATTTGCTATAATCTGTTTTATTATTATTTATATCTCATCTTTCTTCTAATGTCAGGATACAAAAAAGTTCACAGCATAATTAAAAACCAGTTTGGAGGAACTACAGTACTTAGTACTAACTATTGGGTCTTCCTGGAAGCAACTGACTGGTCACTACGGAAAGCAGCATGTTGGACCAGATGGACATTTCATCTGATTCTGCAGTTTTCTCCTTATGCCTGCACAATGGATAGTACCAAAACAGCTAGAATGCACAAAGGCATTAAATCATTGAACCAGAACATTATCTGAAGATAATGACAGAGAAAAGTGGTTTCGAGCTGATGGGCAGATCAAGCTGAAGAAGATCAGAAAGAGTAATGTAATTTTTCTGTACATAACTCTAAGGAATGACTCCCTCTGGAACCACAAATAAGAAAGGCAAAAGGGAAATATACAAGAGAGAAAAAAATTGGCAATGTACTAATTTACTGCTACACTTGGAAATAAGTTACAACCAGCCCTTCACGTTCATGGATTTCACTCTCGTGGATTTAATTATTTGTGAGTTTCTCCAACCCCTGCCCTCACAAAGCACTTCTTTTCCAGGAGACCTTTCCTTCTTGGCCACTCTGATCAGACCACACAGCACTTTAAAAACCTAGTCTGGTCCTCCTCCTCTTTCCCCACCAACTATTGCCTGGCCAGCTAAAAATGGCTCACACCCTAATTTACCAGAATCACAAACCCTCTCCTGACGCTCCTCCACATGCAAAGGAAGAAATGGGTGAGAGAGAGAAAGAACAGTGCCAATCCTTCTCCCCCTACTTTCCCTGACCTGGTTTGGACCTTGGGTACCCACTCTGCCCAGCATGTATCAGCTCCACTCTCACAGACACACATATTTTGACATCTGCAATTCTTCCAAATTTGTGGAGTCCAGTGCCCCTAGCGAATGTAAAGGGCTGACTGTACATGCAAACACACAAAGCAACATTTTATGAAACCCAAAACCCCTTAGCATATGCTTACCCAATTTACATTTAAGTTGAGGCTGAAGCTGGTCAAAAATTATGTTCCTGATTTCATTCAGGTGCAATTCAGCTTTTGACAGAACATCTGAAGGAACTTCTGAGGTATTTTCACCTACATGAAACAGTGTGTTGATTACTACATTGCTCTCGATTAATACATTGCTCTTGAAAACTTGCTGTCTTCTAATGGGAACCAACAGTAGATGCGAAAAATGCAATTACATGCTAATTTGTTTTGCAGTGGATAATAGCAACGCAAATATCACATTCCAGGTATGCAGAATTTTATTGCTACAGCTATGCTGAGAAGATAGTACTTAACTGCAAACTGCATAAACCAGTGGTTCTCAAACTGTGGGGTGGGAACCTAAGGGAGGGCACAATAATTGCTCAAGAGGAGCTCAGGAAAAGTCAGTCTACATGTTACCACAGTGAACTGGCCTGGCCTTTGGTGAACCAAAGATATCATTTTGATATCACAATTCGGCCCTGCTCTGCCACGAGCCAAGTGTTTGTGACGCCACTGTACAAGCGCGAAGCTAGGCATGGCTACTATTTGTTGCTCCCACCAAACCAAGCCAGATATTGCCAGGACTGCTTTAGGGGACCTCCCGAAACAAACACCCTCATTACCAACGCGCAATAAACAAAGGAACCCTCTGCCCTGAGAGGGCACCCTGGAAAGCTAGGTGCTTAACTGCCGAGCTAGCCGCATCTACATACCAGCCATACTATTGTCAATGCGGAACATAATTCAATCATGTAAATTATGACCTTTCGGAGGCATTGTCTCCAACCCAAAACTTACTGTTTTTGCCCAAGATCAGCCTAGCCTACAGTCGTTCTTTCCCCTATAAAAATCCCCCACTCTGAGAGCTTTTTGGAACTCTTGCCGGATTGCTTGGAGTTCATTCTGCCTTGCTGCCACTCAGTTCAGCAGATTCCCCTCGGCCGCCACACCGGGTTTCCTCTTCTACAATCTGGCTTCCCCAGGACTACAGGACAGCTGGCGTATCACCCATTCCCCCTTGAACTCTATTTTCCTTTTCTAGTTAGGAGTGTGTTTGTGCTTTTCTTTAATAACTGTTTAATAAATCTAATTGCTATTTTGAACTATTTGCCTACTCACTGACCTGACGCTGTAGACATAGGGTAAAAGATCCCCGCTAAGTTACCCTGCCTCTCGTTAGCCAAGACAGTGCTCCAGCTAATTTCCCCATCTTTGCTTGTTGTCGTTTGGTTGTTTGGGCACCCCTCCCGGGACCCCCAATTCACAGGGTAACATACAAGTACAGCAAATATGAAAAAGAAAGGCAAGTGTGTATGTGTATATGTGCACGTGTGCACAGGTGCGCAATGTAGAGGATTGACCAGCCTCTGTAAGAGTGACGCACAGCATCTTCCTCTGTTATGCCTTACTCAAAACTCAGACACAGCAAAAACCAGCTTCCCTTTTTTATGACTTTCCCACTCAGCTTCTCCAAATGTTCCATTGTTGGTGCTACAACTGTGTGTCCTTTAGTGACCATGAGAACTCTGTGTTAAGATGTAGGGAGTATGTGGCACAAGGGGCCCGTGAGAGAATGGGAGAGAGAGGCATATGGTGCAGGGGGGCACAACATTCTCACGTTCATCACAGGGGTAAAAAGTTTGAGAATCACTGGTATAAACCATTCATCTACCAGTAGTAAGAACTTATAGGCTGACAACATTCTGTTAGCGCCAAGCATGCACCCTGGAAACTGCCTCAGAATCAAGTATGGTTGGTATCAAATGTTTAGAGGTTCCTTGACATAGGAACTGTTCCCAAATGATAATAAGGTTGAAATTTTGCATTATAGTTGTCATATTAAAACAGAATTCCGCCATCATACCTGTACTTCATCATAAGACAGATTTTAAATACAATTGTGCGTGAAGAAAATACTTATGAAATCTATGGAACTTTCTGGGCAAAAGCTGCTCAGTCGGGCAGGTTAGAGGTGGCAAGAAAGCTTACAAATGTGGAGACGGGGGAAAAAGGGGACTTCTTGACCTCTGTGTAACCAGTTTTAAGTACAATGGCACTGTCAAAGGTTGTTCTATAATTTGAAATACAAGTCCATTTAATCAGCCTATAAAAAAAATCTGTTTTGCAGTTCTGAAATCTAGTGAATGTGCTATACATATATAGTCAGCCCTCTACTGTCATGGGTTCAGCATTTGTGGATTTGATTATTTGTAGGTCATTTCTATTTATTAAAAAATTTCTTACTGTATTTGCTCGTGCCATGGAAGATATGTTTTTTATAAATCTGTAGCTCTTCCAGTGAGATTCTGTGGTCTACTTCTGTTGAAGACTAACCACAGAATCATGCTGGAGGACCTACAGATTCCTGGTGTTAATATTTCTCTAGGCATTGCTAGATCTTCCAGTGTGACTCCATGGTCCACGTCTGACAGAAGTTGACTACAGAATCAAGCTGGAGGACCTAGAAATTCCTAGAAAATGTTTAAAAAAATAGCATTCACAATTTTTATTTTTGTGATTTTTCCACTTTTGCAGAAGTCTTGTGCCCCTAAATCCCACAAAAGTGGGGGGGCTGACTGCATATACAATTCTAGAAAAAAGGACTGTGCAAGCTCTATGATAAAAATCTGATTCAAATTATTTTTAACAGCAGAAAGTAAAAACTCATATATGACTTACCCCTTGGGAAATTATTCACAAGTGCAATTGCTTGGTTATATTTTGTGAACAGTCTCTGGATTACAGATATATTTTCTGAGAAGGATTCACTAGGTATCTTTTTTAGTGTCTCTAAATGGACAAGTGCTGACAGAATACAATCTAACCAGCAGAGAGCATATGTATTCTTCCACTGAAGCCACAATTGTTCTGGCAGAGATTGTTTGCCCTGGGGCAAAATCTGAGGCACTGATGAACCACTTTCAGAATGTGACAAAAGCTGTGTTTGCACACTGAACATTCCAGGTAAATTTTCTGTAGATGCCATTTCCAAACCCATTTGCTTCTCCACGGATTCAGCTGTATTGCAAATGTCTGGCTGAAGAGCCTGTGAAAAGTCAGGTTGCCCCAAGGGTGTTTCAAATGGTTTACTTCCATTGCACTTGGGAATGAGATTAGGTTTGAATGCTTGCTTAGTGTCTATCAAGTTATTACTTCTAGTCGATTTTAAGGATGGTTCAACAGAAGGTGTCAGTGGGCTTGTGTTGCAGAACTTTCTTTTCCTGCTAGCACCCTGGGGCAGATAACCTTTCACATCAATGGGAGTAATAATGTTGCTTAGTGGTTCAAACCCTAGAGGGTAGATGCACTGAAAACAAAAAGAGAAAGATTGGGAGACAGAATATACCAGACTTTAGATCTACATATAGTATTGGAATAAATAATCAGATAAATTTTACATTTCTGGGATGAAATAGAAAACTGTCCACAGAAACTACAATTATTGAAGATACATATGCAACTGGAAGCTAATAAAATCTTGATCTATTTTAAGTCGTTGTTCTGTGCCTTCAAGTTGTTCCTGACCCTAAGGCAAATTTTTCACAGGGTTTTCTGGGCAAAATTTGTTCAGGGGGGCTTCTCTTTCCTTTCCTCTGAGGATGAGAGAATGTCACTTGCTCAAGGTTACGCAGTGGTTTTCATGGTTTTCATGACCAAACAGGGATATGAATCCTCTTCAGTGTTGTAATCTAATGTTCAAACCAATACACCC
The DNA here is from genome assembly GCA_948472985.1 of Iguana delicatissima. NCBI lineage: Eukaryota > Metazoa > Chordata > Lepidosauria > Squamata > Iguanidae > Iguana > Iguana delicatissima. The sequence continues at coordinate 65,057 of CAOKZL010003441.1, read as the reverse complement.
CACTGGCTCTTGTTTTAAGTAATACTTCTCCCCAAGAAAAATATTTTTTTAAAAGAACTCCAGATTGTATCATGTCAATGACACTATTAATTAATTTGCAGAAATCTGAAAGTTCTCAGAAATTTAGCTCTGAAAAGGGTAGCTCCTCTCATATTTTTAAGAATATTTAAAAATGCTGCTTTTCTGAACATGGATATGCTTACTGCTATATTATTTATTGTTGTTGTTTTGAGAAGAGGAAAGTAATTACTAACTTTACAGAATTAAGGCTAGATTTAAAAATGCTGACTGGAGTTTTACAACTTTGAATATCTCCCTTTTGCCACAAGCTCTCCCGTTGATTAACTTGTCTTCACACCCACACCTGCTACCTTTCTCTCCATGTTCATCTCTAAGCACAATGCAATGTTTTGACTAGGCGCTATCAATGCTGCCTCTTTCCCACAGTCTGGTATTTAGGCATTCCAGCCTACTCCTCTTTGAAGCAAAAGACCAAAAGAATTCATTTAGGATTCAAAAAGCCACAATGTATTTTCTTTTTTTCAGAGCTTTTCGCTATTTCTCAGTTTCTCTGAAGTACCAGCACTTGAAGATATTGCTGAAGACCCCTCAAACATCTAGTCCACTGCCTTTGGAAATATTTATCCCTCTCTTCACCCACTAAACATTCTAACAGTAGGAAATCTGGTATTAATAGTGGTGCAAAGAGGACCAAGATAGAACCAGCTGCTCAGTGTGCATACATCCAGAGATGTTTCTCTGGGCAACTTGATGAGTTCATCTCAGCAGACAAACAGGTATACAACTTGGTATGACTGAACATAAAGATTTAGTATATTCTTGAATATGGCTTTCACATTTTCACTTTAAAAAGATATATCCAAATATATCAAAATTAGGCCTTTTGGGCATGCTCTTGATTCTGTCAATGGAGCAAGCTACCTTGATTTCTACATCATCTTCTTTATATGACACCCAGCTGTCCTAAATACAAACTGTTTATGAATTCAGATATAGTATGCTTGTGGTTTAATATAAAACGGCTCTCTGACAGCTATTTTGTATGCCAAAGAGCTACTCAGTTATAAAATATTATGGCAAGCATTTGGTAATTCATCAGAAGTGCTCAGATTAAAAAATGGCTGAGTGTGAAAAACTGAACAAATCCCAAAAAATGATAAAAGTACCTGTGGATTTTCACACAGGAAAATAGATTCCTCAAAATTGATGCGATATCTCCTTAAATGCTGTAGCAGACCTTTCTTTCTGCAAATTGGGCAACATTCATCAGGACTTACTTCAGCAGAACGACAGTCCTAAAATAATGTAAAATAAGAAATAATGGTGTTAATCCCAAAAGGTCACACATCAAAGCATTGCAAAATAACTTTCATGCCACAGAAGCCATTTATGTGTTGGAAGAGTTAAATCTGACCACACAGAAACATAGTTATACATAACAGAATGCTTATATTGACTGAATATTCATTCTAATTACAATACACAAAATAGACCTTACTACCATTCTGAACTCTAAAAGATACCCAACGCTAACAGAGAAGCTTTCATAAATATGTTTGTAACAGCTAACAATATTTGGAAATTGTAAATCTTTCGCCATTTCAGTGAGATTTCCGTGGAAAAACAATTTTACAAAAAAATTATAGGTACAGAAATTTTGTAATATAGCAAAATAGAAATTTAAGACTCTCTCAAAATTGAGGAGGAAAAAAAGGAACTTTGCACAATGTGAAAGAGAACTGAACTGACTTTTCCCAAATACCCCACCATGTGGAGTGCAGATGTCCCTATATCAGTCACTTGCAAACCATTTCCAATCTTCTGGCAATCCATCACTCTGAGGCACTGGCTAAATTATGTCACTTGTGACATTTTCAATAGTCTTAAGGATTTTTTCATATACCCTGAAAAATAAGAAGTGAATAGAAAAAGTTAAGTATTTTTCCAACAACAACTCTTGAAAACATACAAACAAAGGGAACATTTTTGGTAGAGTAGAAGGGGACTGATGCCTACTTGTAAGGAAAACAGTGGGTACACACATCTGTGAGAACATACTCATATAACCGCAAGGATGTAGAGCAAAAAAATAAACTAACAGTTCCGTTTTGGCAAACAGATAAACTATTTCAACTGCTCTTGAAAAGCACTGCGGCTGCTTTACATATGCAGAAACCAAGCCACATATCTAGAAGTATGGGTCTCTGTGTGTGATAAATGTTGTATCATAGCAGCTGAGTCAGATACACAACACAATATAGTTTGGAGTTTTACCATGGTAAGTAGTCTACATTGCCATATACAGGGGCACAAATGCTGGACAGAAAGCTTTATCTATGATGCATGTACCACTTAGCAAGGGTATTATATATAGTGAAGCAACACTATCTGATCTCCTACGCAGATGATACTATGACTTGTGTATTCACTCTCCTCTCCTGGTCCCTTTCCTGATCAGTATTGACCACAGTGCAGCATTATGTCAGCAGCAACGCAATACTTCTAATCCTGGTTAAAATTTTGAAAAGTAACTTTTTCAAAATCTGTTTTCAACTTTTGGTTTAAAAACTAGCTTTAAGCATCCTGGGGGTGTAAACAAAGTATATGAGAGATACTGCAGAACAGTTAATACCAGAGAAGAGTGGAGAGCATACAAACCAAAAGGGAAAATAATATATAGCAGATAACCATAAAAGGTTGAGGTGCTTCTTATCACCCAACAGCAGGCAGGTAGGAAATCAACCACAGCATAATGTCCAAAAGAATCCTAACTGTATTAATAAATTGCTTCTGGGATATGACCAAGGAAGGTAGCCAATTTAAACAACAACAACTTGATATTCTTTATAGTACTAGATATATAATGCATTTGCCACTGAAGTTCAATACTGCACCAAGCTTTTAAAGCCCACAGGACCTACTCAGAAGTTCCTAAACAGATCTGAAAGATACTGGACTAGTTATTCTCTCCCATATCACTGATTACTTAAGTCCTGATCTGTGTGTGACATGGACCACGCAGCAGTAATAATGAAGGCACCAGCCCATGTACACATAGCAACAGCACTCCAACTGACCAAACACTCATAAATTGGTACTGTTGACATGCATTTAACATGCTGCAGAGTGGAACATACAGCACCTACACAGAGAACCATTCTCCTCATTGTCTCAGTTAAATATAAACTGGTTCATTAAAAAACTAATACAAATGGCAATTCACTAAGCATTGTTTGGTTCACACCTATACAGATGTTTGACTATTCCTTTTGATTCCACTGAACTTTGCTTTTCAGTGCATTTCTAGGTGATCAGAGATACTTTCCCACCATACAGTGCAGAAGAAAAACTACAGAAAAGTACTGAAGTAACAACAAAAATGATAATGACAACAACAAAACACTATCTGTTTTGGAAGGTCTGTGCATAAAAGCTAGTTAGTACTACATGAACACCATAAACTCTGAACTAATAAGTGGAATGTATCCTGCAACTTTTAAGATAGGTATTTAAAAACAGGCACAAAGTGATGCGTATTCTACTTTCTAGTGTGGCATTTGCCTTTTCCACCCCCACTATGTGCTGAATTGACAATCTCAATGAAGTATCCACTACCACTCCACGTCTTTTTTTCACTGGTTGCTGCCAATTCAAACCCTCAGAGAAAATATGAAATCAGATTTTTTTTATCTCAATGAACATCACTTTACACTTACTTAAAATAAATGTTGTTTTCCATTTTGCTGTTCATTCAGATTAGAGTTCTTCTTGAAGTTCTTCACATTCTTTGAATTACATCATTCTGAATAATATCCAACAACTTGGCCACCTCACTACCTACCTCTAACTCCTGTTTTAGAAACAAGTCAAAGGCACTAACTCAAAAAGAGATCCTTGGAGATCCTGCTTCTTGAATCTCTCCATTATGAGAAATGCACATTTGCTCCTGGCTTTTGCTTCTGTTCTTTAATGAGTTATGGATCCATGAGATCCTATGACAAATGACTGCTGATCTGTATTCATCAGGCTTTGATAAGGAACTTGTCAAAAGTTTTTTGGAAGTCTATTGGACTGCCTGTAACTATATACTCCAAGATGGGTCAGACATGAGTTTGCAGAAGCCATACTTATTCTTTGCCAAGAAGATTAATTTTTCACCTTAAATGTTTCCCACCAATTTATCTGGTAGGCACATTGACTTGTGATCTCCTATTTTTTCCCACATCCTTTTTTAAAGGCATCTCAATACTAAATTTAAGCAACGAAAAGAGACCAAACTCCCATTTCCCCTTCCTCTTCCTATAGATGTTGCAAGGGCTACTCATTTTTATAATTCCAGGACTGTTACTAGTCTGATTAGATTTAGCCACTGCATAATTAAAAACCAACTTATGAAATACTGTGCTACAGATTATGCGGTCTGTTACATACTGAACCTGCACCTTTAATAGCTAAAGTGAGAACGCATAACTATTTTATAGAACAGCCCAGTTACACACATTTTAAGTTCAATGCCTATGGAAAAAAGAAATATGTCTTTTAAGTTAAACTTAAATACCTGACATCCTTGATTTCTGGTTATAATAATTCCAGCCATTTAACGCCTGACCAGAACTTGAGAACTGACTGGAAGCAACAGGATTCAATCTTTGCCATGAGAATCAGTTAACATAATTTAAAAGGCAATTAAGAATCTGTATTTTAATTAATTTATTCAGTTACTACATTTATTCCCTAAGGAGTTCAAGGTAATTTTTTTATGCTTGTAACAAACTTGAGAGTTTAGATTACACTTAGCAAAAATGCTTGGCCAAGGATTATTCACTGAACTTCATCACCAAGTGAGGATCTGAACCTAGGTTTATAGCAAGTCCAACATACTAACTGTGAAACCATGTCAAGAATCCTGAATCTATTCAACTGAATTATGTGGCAGCACTTTTGTACTGTCAGTCCCATATCAACACATTATCTTTTCAGTGTAAAAATAGTCTAGGGGCACCTTCAATACAAACCATGTGTGTGCATACATGAGTCAAGTCACTTGTTGATGTATGGCAACTCCATGAATTTCACAGGGTTTTCTTAGGCAAGGAATACTGAAGAGGTGGTTTCGATAGTTCCTTACTCTAAAATATAGCCTACAGCATCTAGTATTTGTTGGTGGTCTCCCATCCAAGTACTAACCAAAGCTAACCCTGGTTAGCTTCCAAGATCAGATGGGATATAGTGCCTTTAGGGTATTTAGGCAAAGCACAAACCATAGTTAAGATCAGTTAAAGTACAGGGTTCGCACACTAAACATTTGTTAATTTAGAAGGGAACTGCAAACTTCTGATCTCTTCATGGCTCTGTCAGAGGAGGAGGAAAGGGGGTTTACCTTTACATTCAAATACAGCTAAAGAGTACAAATTCACAAGATGCTGCTTACAAGTAACAGCCCTTGAACAGTATACTGTTAACAGATATTCAGTATGCTCACTTTACTATATTGTGACACATGTGTACTTCTACCATGACTACTTCCATATGCAGGGCAAAAACATTATATCCCTTATTTAACACACACACAGAGAGAGGGGGGGGGACTTTCAAAAGAAATCTTACAGACTTCAGTGCACTTTTGGATGGGAGCATTTACTTAATGATAAATATATAGCACAAAAATGCACTCATTGCAGGCCAATAGCTGTATCATACAAATGTGACAGTATTTTGGACTCAAAATCCAGACTGGTTTTCAAACACTGTGCTCATTTAGAAGACACATATATGTTTAGAATCTTTGTTTGATAAGTATGTACATACACTTTTCTATTCTTGAAAGATATTTGCGGAGTTTTTTATATGTGCATCTCCTGAAACCGACTAGTTTCCATGGATATGGAAAACAAAAGCAATAGTACCCTACTTCTGTGCATCATCCCTGATACTTCTGTAGAATGCTGCAGCATCTGGAACCAGAGGTTTCTAAACGACTTGCAAAGATACAGATGTATGGACACAAAAACAGTTATGCTGACAGCAATGATAGTTAATAGATAATTGAGAAACCTCTGGAAGTGATATAAATATAAGTGTGTGGTCATCAGCAGATGGATACTTATCACTTCATGCATGTGGATAAAGATAAAAAAAAATACTTGTTAGATGAACACAAAGTAAACTGTGAGGTAAAGGTATATCACGAGGAGGAAGGTATACTGTAGATTGCTACAAACGACTGAGACAAAAAGAATACATTATGAAAAGTAAACAAGGTACAAACCACTTTAATACTATTGAACACCTGCACGGATGCCACAAGCAAATCAAAGTTCATGTTGTTATTGTTAGCCTGCTGAAGATATTTGAAATATTTGGCCACAAGGATTTTATATACTTTGGTTAAAATAGTACGCACAATGCAATAACCAAGCTGACAAAAATGTGTAACACTGAGGTGCTCTGGTATGGACTTTAACTCATAGCAAATTCTGTCAACAAGCATAGTCCTACATCTGCATTTGAGTAAGAGATCAGAGTTCTCTTCTTTAATTAATGGTAATGGTTAAAGACCAAGCTAATTGAATGAGTTGGCAACTCAAGTATCTTTAAGATGTAGATCAGCACCAATACTATCTAACAGAACATCAGTAATACTGAATACAAGCACTTTTCTGTGGCATGTTTATTAACTGAAGAATTCAAGTTAAAAGGTAAAAATATTTTGCAGGCCACTGTTATGACACTGTTTTGAACAGACAGTATAAGATTCTGCCCAGTAGGTACCTTATGAGGTGTGAAAACTACACTCTCAAAAATAAGAGTGCGGGGGGGGTGGGCAGACGAGTTCCAAATGCTGGGCAAGGTATTTTGATTAAGATTAGTATTTGCTCTGTAGATATTTTGCTCTGCAGACAGTTATTTTATTGTTTTGCTTAAACTGCTGCCCTGTTTAAAAATAACTTTTTGCTGCTGCTGCTTCTGGAAGTTATTGGCGTTCTTACTATTTTCTGTCTTAATTATTTACCAGAATTATTACAGAACTATATAATTTATATTTAACTTTTTTTCCACCGGAAAATAAAATAAAAGCTGAAAAAAAGAAACAGTAGGATCCCATGAAATACATTCTGGGGTAGCCATGGTGGCCATTCAGCTAAATACAACAAAATACAAAATCTACAGAAGAAGAATAACTTTATTGGCCAATCTAAATTCACAAAATACTTCATGCAAGCTTTTGAAGCTCCACTGGCTTCTTCATCAAGCAAAAGATATTTGGGAATCATACAGGAGAAGAAAGGTGACAATGGTAGAGTCACAGGCCCACATGTTGTATCAGGTGTTGTTTCTGTTGTAGTTCACAGTTGTTCTGGAGGGATATCAATGCAGGTCAGCAGAAGCCAAGATGTAACTCACAAGGAGGCAAGGCTCTTTGCATGAAGCACCTCTCTAGAGCTGACTAAGTGCAGAAATGCATTTCAGACCCAAGTGTTAATCACACAGTGCATGTTTATGTGCCTTCAAGTTGCCTGTTGATTTTTGATGACTCCATGAAATTCACATGGTTTTCTTAGGCAAGAAATACTCACAGTACACACAGTACTTATAGTTCTCTAATACTGTGGATGGGCTTATACAAGAATCATCATAGCATATAGACTGAGTGAGCAAAACCATGAAAAAACCCAAAATCTTTCACTCATTTCCAAAGACAAAATGTACCACAGGATGCTCCCTCAAATATTTCTGAAACTTTCACATAAAAAAATGAATGTGTCTCACCAACCTAAATACACGAAAGGTATTAGATCCTGTCTGATCTTGGAAGCCAAGCAGGGTCAGCCCTGGTTAGTATCTGGATGGGAGACCATCAAAAAATACTAGGTGCTATAAGTTGTATTTCAGAGGAAGGAAATGGCAAATTCACCTCTGAGAATGTTTACCTAAGAAAACTCTACGGAATTCATGGAGTCGCCATAAGTCATCAGGCTACATGAAGGCACATACACAAAAACATCCATTCTTCCTCAATGTTTTTGTTTTTATCTGGGCTTCACATGTCTAATCTCAGGTTCAGAGCCATTCTACAATTTATATCTATTGTGATTGTTATGTTTACTTCACCTTGTCTCATTATCTATATTTTTCTGTACTGTTCATATGAATATTTATGATTTTATCAAAAAGGGACAGGGGTTTGCTTACTGTTAAATTATTTTACTGCATTTTTTAATAAAACCACTGCCATTTCTTATTTGGAAAAAAAGCAGATTTACAAAAATAGAGTTCAATCTGTGTGATTAAAAATATTGCTTACGAGAAATTGCAACCAAGGGTAGTTGTTGTTAATGATGACGATGATGACGACGACTATTAGTCCTGCCTTTCTCCCAGTTTGGGACTCAAGGCAACTTACAATAGATGCGTAGTTAGAATAACAGCAACTTTAAATGCAGAACAGCAGATAAGACTGAGTTAAATAAAGTTATCCTGATACTTCTTTGCATACCCTTTTTAATAACAGTGCAAATCTGAACATTAAAACACAGTAATTTACAGTTCAGTAGAGCAGCTTATAATTTCTAGGTGGGTGTTATCTGTATATTTTTTCCACAAAACGTTTTATTAGTTTATTTGGAAATAATATACATACTTTACCCAAGTTAAGTTGTACATTACATAAAGTTGGCAATAAAAGTACAGTTGGCCCTCTATATTTGCTAGGGTTAGGGGTGCAGATCCCACCCAAAGCAGAAAAATTGCAAATCTCAAAATCCAGTCTCTGCAGGAATGGGACCGAGACATGGTGGGAAGAGTGCAAACCAAGTCAAGGAAAGGAGAAGGAAAAGGGGTGGATTGGCATGGTGACCTTATGCTTCCTCTCTCTTGCCCATCTCCTTTCTTGGGTGAGGAGGGCATCAGGAGAGAGTTTGTGGTGCTGAGAAATCTGACTGCAACCTGCACTTAGTCTACCAGGCAGCAACTGGTGGGGGCAGGGAAGAACCAGAGGTGGATTTTTAAAGGCTGCACAGCCTGATTGGCCCTGCTAAGAAGAAGCTTCCCCAGAAAAGAAGCCCCTGAGGCTGTTCGGGGGTGTGTGTGGGGACAAGGTTTGGAGAAACTTGTGAATAATAAAATCCACGAAAATTAATGCAGATGCGGAGGGCCAAATGTAGTAAATTGTTCACATGAACTCAACAGCACTTAGTAGTTGTTGTTGTGTGCTGTCAAGTAATTTCCAACTTATGACAACCCTAAGGTGAATCTATCATGGGGTTTCTAAGGCTGAGAGTGTGTGATGTGCCCAAGGTCACCCACTGGGTTTCCATGGCTGAACAGGGAACTGAATTGAACCCTGGTCTCTAGGGTCATAGTCAAATGCTCAAACTACTGCACCACACTGGTTCTTTAAATCCCCTATCAGGAGAAAGGTGGCATACAAATATAAGAAAGCAAGCAAGCAAGCAAGCAAGCAAGCAGGCAGGCAGGCAGGCAGGCAGGCAGGCAGGCAGGCAGGCAGGCAGGCAGGCAGGCAGGCAGGCAGGCAGGCAGGCAGGTCTCATATTCAGTAGAGTCACTGAATCAATGGGACTTGTTAAGTCAAATTCCACTGATTCAATTAATCTACCTAAGGTTAAATTGGATTTAGACCATAGTCTCTTAAACTAAACTGTATATATTACAAAAATGTTTCACATTTGCTACTGCACCATGGTTCAGTCATGGCTGTCTTTAAAATATACATGCCTTATTAAGGCATTTGCCCATTTATGAACATCTAGGTGTTTTACATAGGTATTATATCTGGGAGAGTCCCCATCAAGGAACAGAAGGTAACAGATAACAGGCTAGGGAACCAGACAAATGCAGAAGGTGAAAGCTCTTTAGCTGAGCACAGCAAAGACAGAATCTAGACCAGTGGTTCTCAACCTGTGGGTCCCCAGATGTTCGTGGACTTCAGCTCCCAGAAGCCCCAGCCACTATGGTCAATGCTCAGGGCTTCTGGGAGCTGAAGTCAACAAACATCTGGGGACCCACAGGTTGAGAACCACTGATCTAGACAATTTGGCCAGTGCCCTATTTTTTTAACTTTCAAAACTTTTCTCTTAAAAATTTTTAAAAACTCTTTCACTCTTAATTTCAACAATAAATAAATGCATTCTGTACTTAAAAATCCTACAATTAAAGCTCATCATCCACTCTCCTCATATTAATTCAGAGACTGAAACAGAAATGCAAGTGTTCCTGTTTTTTCATCTTTGATTTTAGGTAATTATGTATGTAGGTGCACCAGAGCCATTAATTCATTTTTATGAGCCTGCAGGTATATGTTTAATTAATAGGTTTCTGAAGAAAATCAGTTTTGACTGTTACTTTTAAAATAATAATCAAAAGAGAATATTTTATTCATAATCCTTAAAAATCAATTTAAACCATCCAAACTAAACCCATAAAATCCTATTCTTGGTGTACCAAGACTGTAGCTCTAATCTATGGACAAGACAGAATGGCAGTATGGCAGTTTCTCCTTGGTCTTCACCAAACACTAATGCTGATAATAGGGAAGACGAAATCACAAACAGGAAACACTGGACAAAAGAAGCCAGTCCAATTTTAGCATAATGTTTAGGCCATTTCCACACTAGACTGTTATAGTCTATTATTCCACTTTCAACATTCTATGGAATCTTAAACTGCAAGCCCCAGGATTCCATAAGATGTTGAAAGTGTTATAATAGCATGGTAACAGTTTAGTGTGGAAATGGCCTTAGAATGGGAATGCTAAGAATTTCAAATTGTAATAACAATAACCTTAATAGAATGTATAACCATTCCAAATTTACCTCAATGGCAGTTCCTGGGGTAGGAAGGAAAGCAATATTCAGAACCAATGCCAGACATATAAATAACTAGCTGAGGCACTTATGTCTGTGCATCCTGTTAAGCTGCCACTTTCAGAAATGTATCTTTTCAGATGGTGTATCGTCCTTGTTACCACAAATGAGACTGCTTGACAGTGCACTTAACTGTGCACTATCACCCCACTCCTTCTGTGCATTTATGTTATACCTACATAATTACAGAATGCACTGAATGCTGTGATATTTCATTTAAAAAGTTCAAGTGAAGTATTATCCCCTTCATTAAAAGCAGCAATAATTTAGAAACACATACAAGGGAGCATGTTGTTATGTGCCTTCAAGTCGTTTCTGACTTAGGGAGACCCTAAAGTGAATCTATCATGGAGTGTTCTTGGCATGATTTGTTTAGAGGGGGTTTGCCTTTGCTCAAGTGGAGTTCTATGGCTGAATGTGGATTTGAACCCTGGTCTCCAGAGCTATAGTCCAACATTCAAACCACTACATCATGCAAGCTTTTACAAAGGTGTATCCAAATTGAATATCTATTGGTTAAATGGTTCAAAGCTTTTGAGTCAATCAACAAAAGTGCAGCACATCTGAATATATGGAAGCAGCACAGAAAATTCTTTCTGCCTGTTTTTCAGGTTCGCACAAAAGCCAGCATTTTATACCTTCTTTACTGCTTTCTTAGCAAGATCAAATTAAAAAATACAGTAGAGGTAGTTGCTATATCGACACAACTGAACACATGACTGTTTTGAAGGGATGCCATGTAGAGGAGGGAGAGGGCTTGTTTTCTGCTGCTCCAGAGACCAGAACAAGAAGCAATGGATTCAAGCTGCAGGAAAGGAGATTCCACCTGAACCTCAGGAAGAACTTCCTGACAGTCAGGGCTGTCCGGCAGTGAAATATGCTGCCTCGGAGTGTAGTGGAGTCTCCTTCTTTGGAGGTTTTTAAGCAGAGGATAATGGCCATCTGTCGGGAGTGCTTTGAGGATGTTCCTGCATAGCAGGGGGTTGGACTGGATGGCCCGTGTGGTCTCTTCCAACTCTACATTTCTATGATTCTATGTATGTTGATAGCAAGAAGCTAAATTAAACCAACCATCCCATCAAGCTCCTTAAGCATGGTTTAAACATGCAAAAGGAGGGATATGAATCACTTAATACAACATTTGAGTCCTTATTTATTTACTTCACATGCCAACTACTACCTGCTTCCTAATTTGCACTGATTTAACAAACACCCATGTTACACCTGTATGATAATCCACATTGAAAGAGCAGGAAAATCATCTGATTTTCATCTACAAACAACCTTATACATAACAGGTTAGTAAAACAGATCAATTGATAATTAGCTTCTCTGAGGTGATCTGCAAAACACACTGACACCTCGCTTTTCTCAATAAGCCATTTGATCATACTGCTATATGAGCTCTGTTTTTAAAAAAGCTATAGCCCCCCTTTTACAGTGCTTGGAGTCCAAGGTGAAGAAAGCCTAGCAAAAACTTAATACTTTTGATTAAGGTTGTGACATCTGGGCACTAAAATATCTCACCAACTATACAACTGTTGATGTTTTTAATCTTATTGCAGGACAGGAACAGTAGCATATGGTGAGATTCTACCTTTCACAGAATTTATGTGTTGCAGAACACAGAGACCACAGAGCAAGAAAAAGAGTAATTTATTACGCACGGGCTTTTGGCTGGATGTTTCCAAAAGACCAAAAGCCCGCGCGTAATAAATTACTCTTTTTCTTGCTCTGTGGTCTCTGTGTTCTCTGGGCTCCTGCAACATATGCACACAACATATGTGTGTGTCTGTGTGTAAGTGTGCTCATAAGTAAATCTTATAGCCTTCATTGAGGAACCATGCATAAGCTTGGAGGGTCCCACTCGATAGAGATGTGCTATCGTGTTAGCTTAAATTTGATTTCAACAGTGACAAACTACTAGAAAAACATGGTACCAGATACCAATCTCAGAAACAGCCTCCAGTGTTTGGCTTCTACACTACAGTTAGGGATATGTGGCTATTCAGGTACTGATTTACATCTGGGGCAAAGGCAAGATATAAACTAAACAAATTAGTTAAATTGAGGAATGACTACACCTATCACTCTCCACTAACAATCCTGCTAGCAGGGACTAAATGGGGGCTGAAGTCAGGCGTCCTGCAAAAACCACTCTCCTGAAATCTGTTCTGCAGGAACCGATCCACACATGAATTAACATGGCAATTAATTCCAGGAACCTGCATGTACTCAACACGGAGAAAGCTACGCATGTCACCAAGGCGAACATGATACACCGTCCACTCTCCCCACCCACAAGGAAAGCTGGGACAGTCCACACGTGTAGTCAACCACGTGTACATGTAGGATCGCCAAACGCCCTAGAAAAGTAGCTATACCTCACTCTCAGGACAAACCTCGTACTGTGTGGAATGACCCAGAACACCGTAAGCGAGGAAAACTCACCACGCGTACTGCCTACTTGGCTCAGCCTCAGTTAAAACACCGGGACGCCCGTGGCGTAAACGGCAAAGCGCCGCTGTCAGCTACTCCCTGCCCACGACACAGAGAACCATGCCCTGGACGATTAAGACCATGGCTTACCCCCAGCCCCTCAGAGCGCGAGGAAGGCGAACGCGGCTCCAGGCCAAGCTCCCCCGCTGCGAACGACGCGCCGCGGCCCCCCGAACAACGTCGCTCTCGCGTTCAGGCCGGCGAAGGCTTTGCGCAGCTTCCGGTGAGTCCTCGTGAAACCGTTCCCCGCGAAAAAGCGTCCGAGGCGCCCGTTTCCTCCTCCTCCTCCTGGGCAGGGTTGACGGGGCGGGACGAAGGGAAGATGATACAAGATGGCAGCCCGGGGAGCCGTTAGTTCTGAGTTGGGGTGTTTTCTTCCCCCTTCTGTTAGGCTTGGGTGGGGAGGCTTCTTAAAGAAGAAAGGGGTTAAAAACAAATCAGGATGACGAACATCTCCTCAGGTGGTAGGGAGGCGCTGGCTTGAAGGAAAAGGAGGAGGCTCTTTTGTCGAGCGAAGTAGACATGTTGGCAGAAGCAGTTCTCAAACCCCTTCCGCAAATAAAGGATGGTTCCGGGTAGATATGTGGGGAAGAAACGCCGGGAGGTTCTCCTGACTGAACCGAGGGTGCAATCCCACGAACGTTTACTTAGGCCATTTCCGCACTAGACTGTTATAGTGCTATTATTCCACTTCCAACATCCTATGGAATCCTGGAGTTTGCAGTTTAGGGAGCGGCTGAAAGTGGAATAATAACTCTATAACAGTCTAGTGCGGAAATGGCCTTAGGATAACGTCGTATTCATTCGGATTTATTTCTGAAAATAACAGTTCACGTTTTACGGAATGGCGTCATAATTCATGGCCTGAGATGTATTCCTCTTCGGACTTCTTTGCGCTTTCTTCTTTTCTTTTCTGTTTATTTCATAATCTCAGAGTCTTTTCAATCCAAGCGTTCCGATCTGGCTTTTTTTATTATTATTATTTCTAACCAGAATACTGTTTGTACGTGTCTTCATAAACATTTTAAACAACATGTGATAAAACAGCTGATGCCTTCTTGTTTTGTTTTTCAAGACTAAATGGTCAGAAGAGCCCTACATTCCTTAAGCAGATAGAAATCACTTTTAAGCATTCATTAGGAAATCAGTCTCTTAAATTGAGGGTTAAATCATTTATAGGTTTGGGAGTGTGAAACATTATGAAGATTGTGGCGTCTTTTTTGAAAATACCAGGTAAAAATCTTAAACCTAACATCAGTTCTTATTGACACTTGGTTAATTTGTATCCTGTTTTCAGAACACTTTCACTTTAGAACTCCTATAAACTTTTTTAAAAATAAGGTTGAACAGAAAGAAGTACTGCACCAGCTTGGAACAAGCTACTCTGGATAGTTACATTACAATCTTGTATGAGTTTACTCAGGAGAAAGTCCCCTTGAGTTCAGTAGGGGTTGCTGCTTGAAAAGTTCTTGTAGGTTGATGCTACGGGAATCAAATTTTCTGGGAATAATGTTGGCATGAATGTGATGGTTCTGAAAGAAGACCAACTCATTCTTTTTATCTGTGGTTGTTAAAAACAAACACAGGCCCTAGACAACCAGGTTTTTTTATAGTTCATGATATAAACTAGCCTACACAGAGACTAGTTAAGGTGTAACTTTCTCAGTGCTGAGGTTATTACTTTATGCTGTAAAGTTATAACATTTCGGAGGATGTTTACTTTAGGTATGGCTTCTTTTTCTCATGTACTTTTAACTGTGGCATGAGAGGAAGAATCCAACAGATGCATCCTCCTCCCCAACAGTGACAGCAGCTCCTGTTGTGTCTCTGCCTGGTTGCCATCTACAGGCACACTGTCAGTGGAAAGGGGACCACTGCTGTGATCTTTCCTTATTTCTCCACATAAATGACAATATGTAAATTGGCAGTACCCATTATAACAAATATTTCCAAGGAAGGGTAGCTATGTTGGTCTGTTGCAGCAAACACAACAGATCCTTGTGGCATCTTAAAGATACAAGTTTAATTTGGCATCAACTTTTATTGGATATGGGCTGCAGTCCATGAAAACCTATGCCAAATAAACTTTTGTTTGCCTGGAAGGGGCCACAAGGCTTATTGTTGTTTTTAG
The DNA here is from genome assembly GCA_948472985.1 of Iguana delicatissima. Lineage (NCBI taxonomy): Eukaryota > Metazoa > Chordata > Lepidosauria > Squamata > Iguanidae > Iguana > Iguana delicatissima. The sequence goes on along the minus strand of CAOKZL010003441.1, from coordinate 49,523 downwards.
TGTATACTATAGACTAGGGTTTCTCAACTGTATACTATAGATAAGGGTTTCCCTTGGGTTCTCTGAGAGGTTGCTAGGCATTCAATGAGAGTCTGAGACTGAAAACCTACCACCACAATTTTTTTAAGCTGTAGATATAATAATTTTTATGCAGGGGTTTTCTAAGACCTGAAAATTATTTCAAGGGTAAAATCGTTGAGAAAGGCTGCTGTAGAGATTAGCACTGAACTGTATTTGACTTTTTAAAGTTACTCCACATTGTTCTATTTGTTAATGATGCTTCTAATTTATCCAAAATGTCTGTACAGGTACTTTCCCCCCTAGGGTATGCATCTCAGGGGCCATTTTGAAGAGGTATGTTTGTGATGAAGGGTTTGGAAACTGCTTTCTAACAAACCAAGGAGGTTCAGAACGTACCATTACATGGATCCTATAACTGAACTGTGCTATGTTGTCGACAGAGGATCTAAATGAATTGTAGCCAACATAAAAGGTAACTCCTCCACTTCTTTGACAGAACTTGTGTATAAACCTGTAAATGTTTGTTGACTGTACTTCTGTAAGTACTGTTCTATAACTATACACTTTCAAGGCAAATAATACATTGAATAATTAGATCTTGGAAAGTAATGAGCTAAAAGCTGCATTGTTGCCCATAACAACTACTTTTAAGAAGTGAATGACAAATGGGGCCCTGTGCTCTTCTGAGTAGCAGAGGACCTCTGCTTAAAAGCTAAAAACAAACAAAAAAAATCCTCCAATGATCTCTGGGTTTTGTTTACTTTTGTTGTTTTAGTTAATTAACACTTCCAACTCTAGGAGCTCAGTTACAGTGAGACATAGAACCATAGAGCCAAGCTGTTTTGCTGAAAAGCTTTATAGAATATGTATTATTTGAGTAGCTAATTCTCTTTTAGAAAGCCTTGTGAAACTGCAGAGCCTAGCATCTCACAAGTTTTCATTACTGAAAAAGAAAACTTTTCAGATACGGTGTTCTCACTATAGTGGCCACTATTTTGGTAGTGTGGCTTGTAATTACCAGTTCAGTGGTCAGAGGTATATAGCTATATATACCTCTATATAGTGAAACGTTGTCTTGGCATTTGAATTGTGTTTTTCAATGTTTAACAGTTAACATACATCATTTAACATCCAAACATAGTTTTTAAGGTAGTCTTATAGCATTATCACAGTACTGGAGCTGAGGTGCAGAAATTGTGAAGAGAGTGGCTTTCTTAATTGCCCCCAGTACAATCTAAAGCTGAGGTTTGTCCTTGCATTCCTGGTTGCTATGAACCAATTTTTGTGCAATATGATTGAGCTATGTAACAGAGAGGTTAGGTTAGACCTTTGAAGCAATCTAGGAAGTTTATATTTGGACTGTGCTCTGAAAGTGTACTTCATACAGATTTCTGGATGAAAATAGTAATGATTTTCAGCCAAATGGTAATCAACAGTTGTAGTAGGAATGGCCAAAGTAGGATACCGGGGGCGGGGGAGCTGGTTTTTGTTACTGTCTGGCAGAACTACCACAGAATTTTGGAGGAGGGGCTTGCTGAATTTTAACATTGTTATCCATCATGTACATCAAGAGTTTTTAAAAACCGAACCTCCTGGCAATTCCAGTGATGAGTATTGCATGTCAAGACTTCAGGCTTTAAGGCCAAGTGGGCATATTCTAATGAGTGCCTCATTCCATTGGAACCAATAGATGCTCTGAATACTCTTGAAAAATCTAGTTGACAGATTATTCAGTAAAATTCTTATGGGTGGATTAACCAATCCCTGAATAAAACAAAAAAAAATTATAATGGAGTAACACCTATAAAACTAGTTTGATCAAACAAGAGCTGTTTTCTAAAATGTGTCTGTATCTCGGGGTCATCATCCAAGACTGGGTTCAATGCCTACTGCAGTGTTTCCTAAATGGGGGCTCTAAATGTATTCAGAGCCATAGGCAGTATGGCCAAGATTCTGAGATTTGCAGTCCAGCAGCATTTGCTGACCTAGTTTTGTGAATCATGGGCCTAGTGGTTATTGACTTGTATTGTGTTCTGGCTGAATGAAAACCTACATTCTCAGTTTGGATGGCTAGGTAGCAGTCTCACACACACATACACACACTCACATGGGAAGCTATAGTATTTATTCAAATTAGATAAGATTATGTCAGAGATTAGCAGCATACACAAAAGGACAAAGATTTCTCTGTTCAGACCATGTTGCCCCTTCCCATGTGGAGGCTCAAACAGGAATGGGCAACTGTGACTCTCCAGATGGTTTTAGATTACAACTTCCATAACCTCCCACCATTGGGCTGTGCTGGCTAAGAATGATGTGAATTTTAGGCTAAAGATGTCTGGAGTGCTGCGGTTGTCCATTCTTGTTCCAGACATATTGACAGAAATCTATACAATTAATTTAATGATGCTGTTACTCTTATTTGCTTTATGAAATCCAAAGATATTACAGCATTTGTAATTCAGTATATCCTGTTCAACTAAGCAACTACTGAAAATTGAGTGCATTATAATATAGACTCCAACCAGCAGATGGCAACAGAAAGGCTTCTATACATTTTCTTTAGTCTCTGCTGCTCTAAACCAATAACAATTGGAAACCTACATCCAAACTCTTATTGTAGTTTAAAACCTACCATCCAATGTTGGTTTCAGCTAGAAACAATGGGCATGCCTTCCTATCCTCCAATTGTCCCAATTTGGTGGAGACAGTCTCAATTACTTGTCTATTATCCCACTTTTCAGTGGCTATTAAAATGTCCCAGTTTCTCTCTTGGTCTGACTTTTCCCCTTTGTCCTCAGTTTACTTCAACGGCTACAAAGTGAGTTCAAGCATGTAGCATGTGGCAAATCCATTGTTACAGACTCTGCAGCATCAGTCAGTGAGCTTTTTAATGTTTATTGCATAAAGTGATTCCTTGTCTCCCAGCCTGTTTTGCTGACCATATGTGCCAGGACTATATTTTTCTTACCGGGGATACTGAGTGAGGACACCCACGTATCTCCTGCACCCATTTGTTCTTTAACATATTCCAGTGAGGCATATGTAAATAGACTCCTTCCCAGTGGTGAATTTTGGCTTTTTAAAAACAATAAATGTAGTACCTGCTTCTACCATTGGATGGCTTAAGTTCTTTTCTCTGCATATTTATATGTAAATATGTTATTTATAGCTGTAGTGTTAAACATTAATTTTCCCTTATTTTTCCTAGAGGTTGTACATTTTATCCCTCAAGCTTCCATAAGTCTTTTGCCATCTTGACCATATCCTATAATTCAGACAATAATTTGTGAAGTGTTTGTCTTGTAGATTTGTGCTTTATTTACATGTATATTCGCCAGCATTAACTATAGGCCTGAAATAGAACCCACAAGTTTATGCGTTGCACCAGTCTCCAGAAAGTCTATCTTTGCATAGGATTTTGGTGCAGATTGTAGGTATTTTATGTAGAGAAAGCATATAAACTCCTTTTAGACTTTGAGATATATTTAATTAGAAACGTGAGGAGAAGGAGTAGGGTAGTCCTGCCTCCTCCATCATTGCTTTCTTCACATGGAAAAGGGTAATGTGAAGAGGACAACATTTTCTAGACATATAGCAACTTTTCTACACTACCAGAGACTTGGATTTTTCATTGTCATGGAATTCTATAACATGGGAGCTTCCATTGAGAAGCCTTTTGTCGTGTCCTCAATAAACATATTTCTGCTAGTATTGGAAGTGCATTAAAAAAAAGGCCTCCCCTATTGAGTATCTCTGTGTCAATTTAGGTGGTAGTGGCTTGCTGGTTGTAGAGGTGCTATATCAATGCAAGGTCACTTTATGAATCTATGTAAGGAAATGCTGTTGAAAGTAGGGGTCCCTGCATCAGCTGCTGATCTCGGGAGAGTTTCCAGGAAAGAATAAAAATAATTGTAGGCAAATGGAACAAATATGGCACCAGTCCTTGGTACATTTGGAAAAAAAAATTTGCTGGTTCCCTTTATCAAAGACAAGAGCAGGAATAGGTACTGAAAAGCACTTATAGTAAATTAGCAGAAACAAGAGACTAGGCTCCAAGTGCTTATAGATGTTCCAATTTTATTCTTTAGAAAGCTTTTTAAAGAATAAAACTGAACAATCTGCAAGAAAGTGCAGCCTAGTCTTCTTTTTCTACTGATCTCTTTTATCAAAGAGTTTGAGAAGCACTGATGTGGAGTATACCTAAGATTTCAAATAAGGTTATAATGAAGCTTCAGTAAATGTTGGTGCTTTATTGACAGAGAGAGTCAATTTCTATATCTGCTAAAGTAAGAGAAATGTGTTAACTGCACTAATCAAGTAGAAGATAGTGTAGGAGTATGGGAGAGATCTTTCTCTCTATTATAATGGTGGAATGCACTTCCCTTGGAGGCCTACTTGGTGATCATGCTACCTTCATTCTGGTGCCAGGTTAAAACATGATGTTTCAGTAAAGTCTGATTAATTTAAAAATGTACATAGTTTTTAACTATTTCAACCTTTGATCTGTTTTACCTTGTCAAATGATTTAACATTATTGAATTCTACATTGATTTAAACTGTTTAAACTGATTTTACTTGTATGCCACTCTGAGATCCAGTGATATATGGCAAGATATACTATTTATTGTTTATTTATCTAAATATTTATGACATGTTTAAGTTTTGTACAGTTGAAGAAAATTCTAATATTTAATTTACCTGTTAAGTGCAGAACCCTTGAGGCACTGATTTCTAGGATTAGAAAATGAAGTCAAACTTCTCTTACAGCACTATGCTTTGAATGCTTAGGAACAGTGTGTGTGTGTGTGTGTGTGTGTGTGTATATATTTTAGGATAAGCAAGGGTAGGTAATATTGTTAATATGGATACTAATACTACTATTCTCACTTTTCCTCTGTAGAGGACTTGGATTCATTATGCTCAAATGTTGATGTCCTTTTACAGAGCAGAGAAGACTGGGTTCTTGTCAAATTATGATAAGTGTACAGTTCTGTTAGTACTATAATTACAGTTACCAGTTCAGAACACAAAAGATAATAATTAAAAGCATACATACAACCTACATATTGATATTCAATAAACCAGATGCATTTTGACCAGAAGATCTTCAGTGGCAGTAATTGTAGCTATAATAAAGCAAGTCAGCTATTATCTCTTAGAGTCCAAGAGAGAAGCCTCCAAGACTTAAAGACTTGTACTGGTAACTCTGATATTGTTAAAGACGTTGTGTTTATCATATTATCCTCTCGTGGTTCTTTTAAACTTTTGAATATTTGTTTGCTTTTAATATTGGGTTATTAAATTCATCTGTCTTAAAGTGTTATTATAAAAGCATTTTAAGCTTACCTATTTTACGTGTGGCTTTGATATTTGTAATCAATTCATTATTTATGCACCTGAAATTTGTTGATTTAAGTGTATTACTAGTAGATCCAATTTCTTCAGCCATCTCATGTATATTCTGTTACTCAGACTCCAACTAGGGTTGCCATACTTTCAGAGTTTCAAGGGGGCAGCTGTGTTTTAGATTTTTGCAATGAAAACAACAATATCTGTCCAGGATTATCTACTCTTAAAGGCTTGCTGCTGTTGTGTGCTTTCAAGTCATTTCTGACTTATGGCAACCCTAAGGCAAACCTATTAAAAGTGTTTTCTTGGCAATTTGTTCAGAGAAGATGTGCCTTTGCCTTCCTCTGAGACTGAGAAAGTGTGACTTGTCCAAGGTCACCCAGTGGGCTTCCATCCCCAAGTGGGGATTTGAACTCTGGTCTCCCAGTCCAACAAACAACTACACCAGCCTGGCTCAAGCCCTCAGAGACAAACAAGTTTTATTTGGCCTAAAATTTTACGGAGTACAGCTCACTTCCTCAGATGCAATGGAGTGCAGTCGGTCCCCAGTATCCATTAGATCAGCGTCCATGGTTTCAATTACTCACAGTGCATTCCAGGACTGTGGCTGCAGCCACAGGAGCTGTGTCTCTCTCTCAGGTGGCAAGGAAGGGAGACTCCTTCCTTGGCTGAGAGAGGCATGGGAAGCATGGCTGTGTTAAGCCATGCACCTCTCTTGGCCAAGGAAGGAGATGGACACTCCATTTAAGAGATATACGTGGCTCCAAACAGCTGGGCCTCCTGCTGGATTTGGCACCCAAGGAGGGGACTTCTTGCCAAGCCCCATTGGGAAAGAAGGCAGGCAGGCAGGGAGGAAGAATGAACTGGGCAGTGAAGCTGTCTCCCTCCCTCCCTCCCTCACTGCCTCACATAGCCTGGAGGTCAAAATACAGTATTTGATGTTATTGGTATGAGCCACATTGTCCACCATCCACTGGTGAATATCTGGGAACATATCCCCTGTAGATATGAGTAACCTATTCTATTGTATTAGCGGCTAGATGTTTGTACACATTTGGGGTGGGAGAATGCAGTTAGTCAGGTGATAGAAAACAGAAATGTAAAAAAGTGCAAACATTTATTGTTACTTTAACTGGCATTAACAAACAGTGGGTGGCATCCAGTTAAGGACATGTGTATATGTAAGTCATACCACCCTTTTGTGGCCCAAAAGTCACCATTGTACAACTCGTGCATTCTGCTGGTAATATTAGAAGCACAGTTGTTCCTCTGTGTTTTATCTTTGCATGTTGTGATTGCACATTGTGTATTGCAGTTATGCATTGTGTATTGAGGTTGTGTATCACATATGGTTCCGTGGGGTTTTGCGTTGTATACTGTGCACTGAGGCAGCGCATTATGAAACAGTAGTCATTGACATGTGTTGCGCAATGATGCTGTTCTGCATGAGGATTTCATAGAGAGCTGGTATAGCATAACTCTGCCTGCAGATATTTATACTATGCTGAGAAGATGTTGGATTGCAGCCAGTAATTGCTTAGTGGCACAGACATTGTAGTATATTGTGATGAAAAGTCAAATAAATCAAAGCAAATTATACTGTTTTCTGATTGTAATAAAATGCTTTGTCTGTATCTCTGAAGGAAATCACACCTTGTTTTTCTCTTTTAATATTGTTAGTTCTTACTTTTTCCATGCATCTTGATGTGTGAATCAGATGACAGGCACTTTCATAGGGTTCCTGTGGTATTTTAACAAATCTGTTGCTCTTTGTCATTAGTACAAAACTGATGGCAAAAGAATTACAGTGATTTGATGAGCATACCACTGGAAGTACCTGCACATGACAAAATTCTAATGTTGTTGTCCTCTTATTTATACTGCAGTAGGAGTGTAAATGCTCATCTTACATGATTATCCTCTTCACATTAATTCTCACAAAACCCCTTAAGGTAGGTTTGCTGAAAGAGCATGATGGTCTAAAGTCATATAGTAAATTCTATGACCAAGCAGAGATTAGCACTTGATTCTCCCTGATTCTTGCCTTTCACTGGAATACTTTTTCACTAACTTGCATAATTAGACTATATTACGTAATGTGCAAATTAGATGCCTGGATTTGAGAACCTGGAACAGGGCTACCCTACACTAAATTGTGGACATTTAACAGAAGATAGTGTTGGAATCAAAAATATGCACACATAAAACATAATCTGACCATAATTTGGTTCTTCTTTTTCCTCTAGTCATGGCTATAGTTGATTTGTGTGCCCTTGCTTCTGAACTGAAAAAAACTTCAGAGTGTAAAGTTTGGAAAGATACTTTTAAGAAGGATGAACAGGATGATATGCTGAAAGCATCTGCAACTGACTGAAGGTAGGATATAGTTTGGGACTCAGAACATCATCCCACCAATATATCGTTGTATTCATTCTTCTACAAAGTAATCTTACAAACTCTGTTTTTGCAACAGATCTTGGAAAAGTTGTGAGAACTACATCTCTGAGACTCCCAGTCACCATAGCTACTGGCTGAGGTTTTCAGACCACTGCGCTATGTTTACCCTAACAGCTGAAGGGAAGGATCAATCATGATGACCATGATTACTGTTGGTATCAGGGAAGCTGCTTGTCATAGAATCATAGAGCTGGAAGAGACCCCAGGGGCCATCCAGTCCAACCTCTTGTTATGCCCTGTTGGCACAGTGGTTAAATGCCAGTACTGCAACCACAAGGTTGTGAGTTCGATCCTGCCAGGCTCCAAGGTTGACTCAGCCTTCCATCTTTTCGCAGGTCGGTAAAATGAGTACCCAGCTTGTTGAGGGCAATTAGCTAAAATACATTGTAAACCGCTTAGATAGCACTAGTTGATAGGCGGTATAGAAATAAATGCTATTGCTATTGCTATATGCAGGAACACCATCAAAACATTCCCAGCAGATGGCCATCCAGCTTCTGCTTAAAAACATCCGAAAAAGGAGACTCCATCACACTCCGAGGCAGCATATTTCACTGCCAGACAGCTCTGACCATTAGGAAGTTCTTCCTGAGGTTCAGGTGGAATCTCCTTTCCTGCAGCTTGAATCCATTGCTCCTTGACCTACTCTCTGGAGTAGCAGAAAACAAACCTGCCGCCTCCTCGACATGACACCCCTTCAAATATTTAAACATGGCTATCATGTCCTTCTTAACCTTCTCTTCTGCAGTCTGAACATACCCAGCTCCTAAGCCATTCCTCATTGGGCATGGCTTCCAGACCATTTTGGTCACCCTCCTCTGGACACGCTCCAACTTGTTGATATCCTTCTTGAATTGAGATGCCCAGAACTGGACACAGTATTCCAAATGAGATCTAGCCAATGCAAAATACAGTGTCCTTATGGATTATCATCTTTATGTTGGGATATTGAGCAGTATAGCCAGCCAGCATAGAATAGTGGTTTGAGCATTGGACTGCTACCCTGGAAAGCAGGATTCAATTCCCCACTTAGCCATGGAAACTCTGGGGACCTTGGACCTATCACACACTCTTAGCCCCAGAAAATCCTATGATAGGTTTACCTTAGGGTTTCTGTATATCAGAAATGATTTGTAGGCATACAAGAACAACAACAATTGAGCAGCACAGTCAGGCAGTTGGATATCTAATCTCTTTCACTGGATTTCTACACCACTTTTTGAGTTGTTCATACTAAATACAAAAACAGAACAACAACAATCACCAGACTCCCCTTTCTAACCCAGGCCTTATGAAGCAGTATTTCGTCGGCCATTAATGTATCTCCCTACTCCCCAATTGGATTGCAGTGTAAAAGGTGCTATTGATTGGAAAGCAGATTTGCAAACTCAAAAAATATTGTCAGGGTCAGTTGTGACAAAAAATAAATATTTTCGTTTTCTCTGGCAAACCAGTCACACAAATCTAAGTATTTTTGCCTAACAAATCCTCTCTCTCTTTCACTTGTTCACTCATATGCACACCTACATCTTATTGATGTCAACCTGGGGCTGCAGAGAGTTAAAAAACAAAAGCTGAGTCCAGCTAAAAGAAGGTGTCTGGGGCTGTGGTTTTATTGGAAGTAGTATTTAGTCAGACCTGGATAGGGTTAGATTATACAGGCATACCTCATTTAAGAAAGCCTCTGAGAAAGAAGCTTCTTTTTACAACATCTTTTTAAGCCAACTCATCCCTACCACTTTTACTTTCTTATCTGCTGACTAGCTGGAATTTTTTTAGCAGCATTAGCATTAGGAAGATGATGAAGAAGGACAGGAGCAACAGAGACATTTGGTGTTGATTAACAGTATTGTGTCTGTAGTAAACAATGCAATAAAGCCTGAGCAGGGAGAAAACATAATTCTAATTCATGAATTTTGCTGTAGATATTTGTACCTCTCTACTCGAGGCACGATGAGACAATCCAAAATGAAATAAGAGACAGTGCCAAAAAATGAGACTCAGCGTGGATGGCACTCAACAACCAACCAAGGAAGAGCAGAGGACAATTATGAGTAATGCTGTGGTTAATGATGCTGAAAAGGCATTCACCTGTTAATATACTCGGAAGCAAAAGGAAAGACTGAAGGATATGGGAACATGGAATGTGAGAAGCATGAATCAGGGGAAGCTAGACATAGTAAAACAAGAAATGGAATGTGTAAACATTGTAGTCCTTGGAGTGAGTGAGCTAAACTGGACAGGAATGGGACACTTAAGTCAAACAGTGTTTTACTCAGGAAATGGAAAATCTAAGAAGAAAAGGGTAGCATTTATAGTGAGGAGACATGTAGCAAAAGCAGTCAAAGAATGCAGTACAAAGTCTGATTAAATTATGTCAATAAGACTTCAGGGAAAACCCATAAGTGTAACCTTAATCCAAGTTTACGCTCTAGCTACAAAAGCAGAAGAAGAAATCAAAATATTCTATGCAGGAGTCCAGGAGGAAATGGATCACATACCAAAACAGTGTTTTTTTTCATAGGTGATTGTAATGTAAAAGTATGAAACAGAGCAGAATCAGAGATTGTAGGAAAATTCACCCTAGGATCAAGAAGTGAATTGGGAAGGACTGACTGAATTTTGCAAGTCAACAGTTTCTTTATCACAAACACATCCTTCAAGCAACCCAAGAAGTGATTGTATACATGGACAATGCCTGATCGCCAAGATAGAAATCAAATAGACTACATAATTGGAAGAAGAAAATGGAGAAGCTCAATTCTCTCTACAAAAACCAGACCAGAATGGATTATAGCACAAACCATAAACTACTAGTAGCAAAAGTTAAGAGTGAAGCTAAAGAAAAATAAACCAATCATCATGCTGAAGTACAACCTGAAGAACATCCCCATAGAATTTAAAGATAATATGAAAAATAGATTTGAATTATTAACTGTAATTGACTGGGAACCAGAAGAACTCTGGATGAAGCCAGGGATGTTGTCATGGCAGAATGCAAAAAAGAAGGAGAAGCCTCAATAGATGACAGTTCAAGCAGTTAAGGACAGACGAGAAGCAAAAGTCAAAGGTGACAGAAATAGAATAAGAATCCTGAAAGGAACTGTCCAATGACTGCATGGTGACAGGGAGAATTACTATAATAATGAATGCAGAGAAATAGAAGGTGAAAAAAGGAAGAATAAAAGACCTCTTACATAAGATCCTAGAAATCAAAGGGAATTTTAACCCAAGAACAGAATTGCTCTACAACCAGCAGGGGAACACATTACAAGACCAAGTAGAAATAATGATAGAAACAATACATGGAAGAACCATATAAAAGAGATGTAAGGTTGATAGATTCATTCAAGGAAGAACCATATGAAGATGAACCTCCATTTTTAGAAAGTGAAATGGAAGCTGCACTCCAAGTACTTGGGAGGAATAAATCATCAGGAGTTCATGGCATACCCATAAAACTGCTTCAGATTCTGTCTACAGAGACAGAATCTATTCTAGTTCTAAATAAAATCTGTTAACAAATATGGGGGGGGAAGAGTGGCCCACAGATTGGAAACGCTCAATATACGTTCCTATCCCTAAGAAAGGGGGCAGCTGGAATTGCAGTAACTACAGAAACATTGTATTAATTTCCCATGCAAGCAAAGTCATGCTCAAAATTGAGTGAGAAAAATCAGCTGTCCAGGCTAGGTTCATGAAAGGAAGAGGCACTAGGGATCATATTGCAAACATATGTTGGACAATGAAGCACACCAAAGAACCCAGCCCAGTAGTGTGTGGGAGGGGCTTGTGTTTGAAAGAAAAAGTTATATAAAGCCAAGTACTTGTAAGTATTAATTCCTTCAGTGAGAACCTACCAAGGACATAGGGAATGTGGCTGTGTTGGGAGGTTTAATTATCAGTGGAAGTCTAGTGAGAGGCAGAAGAGTAATTGAATCTTAGTAGAATCTGGTCAGAGAGTGTGACCTAGATTGGGGGTTGAGCCTTTGGTGGGAGTTTAGCTGAAGGGCAGTTATATGATACTTGTGTTTTATATGACAGTCTAAAGCAGAGCTTTCCAAACTTTTCTTGTTGGTGAGACACTTTTTAGACATGCATAATTTTGTGACACAGTAATTCAGGAAGTAGAGGCAGCCCTTCCATTCAGGCCTGGCCCACCGCTGCCCTCGCTGGGGTCTTCCTTGGCCCAGGGTGGTGGCAGCAGCAGAGGCAGAGGCAGCCCCTTCACCTGGAGTTGGCTCACCTCTGTGGCAGGAGAGGCAGTCCCTCCACCCATTATGTTCATGCGATACACCTACACACTGCAGAGGACACACTAACATGTTGCAACATACACTTTGGAAAGCTCTGGTCTAAAGGTGCAATTGACTGTTTCGGAACAGGGAATCATATTATCTAAAAAGTGGACTGAAGAAATGTATCGACCTTGAGCTGCATTTGAAGTCTGAAACACTGCTTTATTCTTATTATTTTTATAAATGTTACAAGCCATTTCCACACTCCACTGTTATAGTGCTATTATTCCACTTTCAACATCCGGTGGAATTCTGGGGTTTGTAGTTTACTGAAGTCAAAGGGCTTTCTGGCTGAGAATTCTAAATGTCCCTCCCTAAAATGCAAACCCCAGGACTCCATAGGTGTTGAAAGTGGAATCATAGCACTATAACAGTGGAGTGTGGAAATGGCCACATTTATTTTTGTAAATACTGACTTGGCTGAATTACATATGGTATATAAAATAAGACAGAAAACATGCTACCATGAAATTATTAAGTGATTCCAAATAAACATTGAAACCCCCCCCCCTTTTGCACAAAGGTAATGTTATAAGGGAGGAGGCAGAGCTGGGTGGTGAAGACAGGGAGCTTTGTCAGACTGGGAACTGCCACACCAATCTGGAAGAAGTCAGGGCCTGTCACAATTTCTGAAGAAAGTCAAAGCGGAAAGTGCAAAAGCAGATTTACAGTTAAAAATTAAGAAAACTAAAATAATAACCACAGACAATTTACATAATCTTAAAGTAGATGATGAAATAGTTCAAGGTTTTCCATACCTTGGCTCAGTTGTTAATTAGACTGGAGACTGCAGTCAAGAAATCAGAAGAAGAGTGGGGCTTGGAAGGGCATCTATGAAGGAACTAGACAGGATCCTGAAGTGTAAAGCTACATAACTGAATCCTAAAGTTAGGATTGTCCATGCCATCCTGTTTCCACTTTCTAGATATGGTTGTGAAAGCTGGACAATGAAGAGAGCTGATAGGAAGAAAATCAAATCATCTGAAATTTGGTCTTGGAGAAGAATTCTATGGATACCCCAGACTGCTAAAAAGACTAATGAGTGGGTCCTAGAGCAAATCAAGCCTGAGTTCTCCCTAGAAGCCAAGATAACTAAACTGAGAATGTCATACTTTGGCCATATCATGAGAAGACCTAACTCACTACAAAAGACAGTAAAGCTTGGTAAGGTAGAGGCAGTAGGAAAGGTAGAAGACTACATTACAGATGGATAGACTCAATCAAGGAAGACACATCCCTGAATCTGCAAGACCTGAAAATGTCAGTTGATGATAAAGTAGTTTGGAGGTCTCTCATCCATAGGGTCACCATAGGTCCAGGTCAATCTGACAGCAGTTAACAACAACAACTATCCAAAATCAAGCTTTCCATATGAAGGCACATCTGTACCATGAAGTGTTTTTCACTTCCTCTGGCTGGTGCACCAACATCTCTTCCTCTTGGGAAAATGTTATCTTACCACAGTTTTCCATGCTTTGGCAGCATTGTTTTCCATGATGCAGAGTTTGTGAATCTTATGTCCTCAGATTCTGTTGGACTACAACCCCCATCATCTCTGACCTTTGGCTGCACTTGCTGGGAATAGTGACAGTTATAGTCCAATAACCTGTGGGGGGGGGGGGTCCCAGGCTGAGTAGAGCCGCTCTAATGCACTATCTGCAATGTTATTTTTCAACAGAGTCTGGAAATTTCAGTTTATCAAATTGGCGACTGCTTTTGGACTTGCTTTAATTTAACAAAAATATCCAGTACTTGTTTGGACTAGCTTCCAGTCTCTTTGTGTTCACAATTCAAAGTGATGGTGTTGATCTATAACAGTAAGTGACCTAAAACATTTCTTCAGATGCAGTGTTATTCAGAGTTAGCAGGAGTCAGTAATGTAGCCTCTACTGTAATGTAATTCTGAGGGATTCATATGGTGCTGTCTTGCTTCTCTTTTTCGAGGCTAAGGAATCCAGAGTTTTACTATTACTTTTCTTTAAATGTTCTGTTGCTGTGGACAATGGACTGCTACTAAGTTGCATTGTTCTTTCTCTTTTAAATTGCACAACTATAGGAGAAAGGAGAATATAGACTTTTAGAAAATAGGGGTACTTATCTAAAAATAATTTGACTCTGTCAGTCTGGCATATTGTTCTTGCTCTAGATGGACATATCAGTTAAAAGTGTTAATTGATGCGGCTGGCATAGTCAGATTGTGTGTAGAAATAATTGTCTTTCTTCTGCTGTTTTCATAAAGTCTATAATTAAATACACACCTAAAAGGAATAGGTCTTTCCTAATCTTGATTCTGATTTAATAAGAAAGTACAGCTTAGAATGAAAATAGTCTCCATAATATACAGTGGCCCCTCTACTTTCACAAGGGTTCAGGGCACAGAACCATAGCGAAAGTAGAAAAACCAGGAATAATTCCCACCCTACATTCCCCTTCTCATTCCCTTCTAGGGCTTCCCCTCCCAGTCTCTTGCCTTTTGTCACGGTACATGAGCCTTCCTTCTCCATGCAGGACAAAAGACAAGAGAATGGGAGGGGAGACCTGGAGGGAGAGAGGAAGATTTGCACTTGACTTTCCCCCATTCCCTTGCCTTTTGCCTTGTTGAGCATTCTCTGCGCTGGTGTCAAAGGCAAGGCAATGGGAAGGAGAAGCATTGGAGGCAGAAAAGGAAGCCATGCACATGCCTCCCCCATCCATTCCCTTGCCTTTTGCTTGGGTGCATTTGCCTTCCTTCTCTGTACCCAGCAAAATGGAAGGGAATGGGAGGAGGAAAATGGAGGGGCATGTGCGCCTCACAAATAATCAAATTTGTAAAAGTCAAACCCACAAATGTGCAGGGAGCACTATAGAAATGTCTAGGTTACACATTTCTTAAACATTTCTAATAAATTCTAGAAGTTACTCACTCTTATTATGCCTTTATCAGCTTCAATTGAGTAAGACTGCTAAAATAATTTAGCAGACTTTGAAGAAATTAAGACTAACCTAGTTCAATTGGAGGCTGATGGAGACCATTTTGAAAGGTCCAACTGTTATTCCCAGCATGGTCAGCTTGTTACATGTTGACTGGAAAGATTTCATCACATAGCAAAATTATTACAAGTAAGTTACCTTAGGGCCTTTCTGTCCTACACTGTTATAGTGCTGTTATTCAACTTTCAACATGCTGTGGAATTCTGAGGTTTGTAGCTTACTGAGGCCAAAGAGCTCTCTGGCTGAGAATTCTAAATGCCCCTCCCTAATCTGTAAACCCAAGGATTCCATAAGATGTTGAAAGTGGAATAATAGCACTGTAACAGTGTAGTATGGAAAGGCCCTTAGTCTTGCTGCAAATCTAACCTTTACTACAGATGCGAAGACTTTAGGATAATTTGAAATTTGTTACAATTATAAACTTCTTCATTATAATTTAAGATATGTCTAGTGCTAGCCAGAAGTATGTTTCAGAAAATATGATATGCAATGGATCTTGTAGCACCTTTGAGACTAACAATTGGTAGAATAGGTTTTTGTAGACTTAAGTCATCTTCATCAGATGCATGGTATGAAGAGCCTAGGAACAGACCTTTATGGCTACGAATGAGCAGGTGGTAATTATGAATAGCAACAGAGATGCAAAGCTTGTGGGTGTGGTGATGAGATGACAAGTTCAGTTTTAACAATAGTCATTGGAGAACAAAGACAGGAGGAAAAATGTTGCCTAAAGCTAAAGAGAGTAGATAACTATAGGAATGGTGGAGGTAGGTATTGGAATGTAGTGTGATGCTGGCTGGGAACCAGAAAAGAGATGTGATAAACTGATAATATGATACACCTTCTGTTGTGGATGTTTGAGACTGGAGTCCAACATATGAATGAATTTACACCCTCAGACAACAATTTGCTGACATATTAGACATCATGGCTGGCAACCAGTTAGTAAGTGACAGTGTGTAAATCTGCCTTATGACATCACAACTCACTTTTTTTTAGCTGTTGCATAGGTCAGAATTCTTTTCTGGCCACACCTTGTAAGCTGCACAGCCCCCTCAAAGCTATTTCCAGGTTGTCAGAGAGTGGGGGCATCAAAGCTCTAGGTATTTTCTTTTGGTCAGATGTGCTGCAAGAACATCATTTGTAGGCATGTCCCAAGGACCCCCACAGATGCCTGTCATAGTGCATCCAGGTAAAGAAAAATAGCGGGATGACTCACTTCTGATCCCCTCATGCTTCAACAACCTGGAAACAACTGTGTTGAGGAGAGTGCATGATATATAAGTTAAGTTTTTTTGTTAGAGGGGTGGCATTTTTGAAGAGGTGGCTTAGCTACTTGAAACACTTACTCCTGATAAAGGATCTCAGCCACTGTTTTGAAAATATCATATACAACATAGGTGTTTGATATAGTAATGCCAACAATTTTAAAATTTAGAATTTCTGCCTAGAAGTTGTGAAGAATTCTAAGTGATAAGTGCATATTTTTCTGTGTTGTATGTAGCAAATGTGGGGCAGTCGGGTGCACAATTTAGGAAGCTAATTTTTTGAGGGCAAGTTTGGTACGGGTGCTAATTATTTCATTCAGCTTGTGCAAGATTTGAATAAAGACTATTAATATAACATCATGATTGAACTGAGAGGGGACCCATATACTGAAGAGATTTCTCCATTCCAATTTACTGTGCATGAATCTGATTGTTGTTTTTGCCGCATTTCTCTTGTGTAATTAATAATGAAGAAGAAGAAGAAAGTATGGTGTCACTGATTTTAGTTGAAAGTTATCAATTACAGTCAGATCTCCACATTTGCAGGTTTCACTTTTGCAAATTTGATTATTCAAGGATTATTTGCTATCACCTCTGCTGCCTCCCTATGCCATTTTTAATAGGGACTGCAAGCCTTGTGAGACTGAGAAAATGCAAATAAGGCTTTAAGTCCCTATTAAAAATGATATGGGGCAGCAAGCCCCACCAGCCATCCACGTCTGTCTTGTGAAGGAACCCAGATGCCCCAAAGAAATTCGTGGTGGGTTGAACATGGTGATCATGCGGTTTTATGTGTTCAATATGGTTTAGGAGGGCCTAGAGTTATTCACAGTTTTTTCACTTTCATGGGGGGTCCTGTGCCCCTAACCCTAGCAAATGTGGAGGGATGACTGTATAACCAAATGGAAGGCTGTTAACTGACAGTAATACAATTCACATTGAAATGGTAATGTTCTGATTCCCACAATGTGTAGCGAGTGCTAACCAACCTAACTGGCTCAGGGATAGGCAAGGTGTCCACACTCAGCTATGGCTATCAATAGCTATAATTTGTAATGTCCATTGCAGTTTCTGGCAACAGTGCTCTATTTTCTTCATTTTTCTCACCCCACTGCTGTCATAAGCTACTTTCTTCATTCTGGTTGGTCAGAGGTGTGCAGGGGCAAGAGATATCCAATGGGCTCCGTTTGTTACCTAATACCATGTCCCAATAAGAAGGTTGTTTCTGCATTTCTGTGAACAATCAGAATGAAGGAACAGTAAGGCTCAGCAAGGAGACCCATCAAAGGAAATAATGGGGCTTGCTTACTACTGAATTATCTCCTCCTCCTGGTGGGAGCAAACCAGAATTGGGATCTTGCTTAAATTCCAATGGGAATTACATTCACATTTCAGGGGAAAGGAAGAAAGGGGTGGGAGTGAGGCAAAGTAAGTGTACTGTAAGGCTTAAATGTTTCTGTAATTTGGGGACAAACTCAAAACTGGGTAGCTCTGGGTCCACCTACCATTGACTATGTCTCCCTACCATTTTGTCTAATGTATCTTAATTTAAAATATCCGCTGTCACTTTGCTTAGTGCCTGCCTATGTACTTCTGCCAGTAGTATAGGGCACTAGCATAAAGATGATGGTGACTAAAATATACATAGTGATTAGTTCTGAAAAGTTGAATTTTGTGCAGAACCGTGACTGAGGTGAAGCAGAAATATCTAAAGAAGACTTAAAAGTAATGATGGTTATTTAGTGCTCGGATATTCAGCAGTGACTTGAACACAGACCTCTGGCGTGGAATCTGCAGGGGTTTCACCATAAAGGTTTTTTGGGAGTCTATCATGTCCAGGGGGTGGGTGGGGTGATAAAGAGCATAATATGAGTTGTCTAATATGTTTAAAGTAGTATAAGATGTTAACGTTAATAAAAAAATAAATGGAAATTGGAAATTCCAGTTTCTTCGTATTTTGACAGCGCTGAAAGACAGGAGAAAGTTTACTTCTCATTGAATGATTGGATAGAATGCTATATGAAATTTTGCTGTAACGGATGTGTATGTGTGTTCTATTTTGAGAAAGAAAGCTGAAGTTCAACAAGCAAAACAGGGATATCCTGTGTTTATAGCAATAGTACTATGGCAGCCATTTTCATGTCATTTAAAAATATTGACCTACAGCATATTCCAATAGAAACTCCATTCTTACACTACGGATATTATCAGTTTCTGAAATCCATACCTGACCTGCAGACAGAAGAACAGATTCTGAAGTCTTTAAAATGCAGAGGTGTCAAACAGTGTTTTTGTGCATAAATCCCATTATGAGTGTAGCTTACTTCTTTATATGAGCTTGCTGTGGGATATTCTTGTAAAAAATGGTGTATAAAGAAACATTAAAACAAGGGGTTATTAGCAACAGAATGTTTTTAATTTATAGAAACTTCCCACTCACAAGTGTATATTTGGACCTCAGTTTATTCATATAGAAAATGGGACTAGGTCTTGTATGACTATTTAGCTACATTCCTTAACTGGCGGGGCAAATTATCTAATCCAATTAACTAGAGAGTTGTAATGTATTTCACGTACACAGAAGGTTTTATTAAGAACTGATATAGGGGAGTAAGGTTAAAAATCTCTTATTAATTTTTCTGCCTTTAACAGCAGCGATAAGATTAGTGTACGGTGTGGTTTCGGGACGCCTTATGAAGGCTACGGGAACGCTTACTTGAAGGTGGGAATGGCTGCGCAGCTAAGGCAGCGAACCTCTTTTTGCCTATACTGAGAATTCTGCGGTTGCCTATGAGCCGCTCTCTTCATACATAGCACTACAGCAGTAGTTTCAGCCTCACAGAGCTGTACATCCCGCTTCAGCCATCTCCCTTCCACAGAGTTTTATATTTGCGCGCCCTTTCAATCCCTGGTGACGTGTCTCCCGCCGCGTCCAATCAACAGCCTCCTCTGGTCAGGACAATGGAAGGTGTTCCTCCAACCGACTGAGCGCCTGCCTCGGCGACAGCCAATGAGAAGAGGGCTGTGTTGAGAGTAATGTTACCAGTGCTGAGAGAGTGAGGAGGCTGCGTATCGATCCCGCTCACAGCCATTGCAGTGCATTGGACTACATACGAGATCCAGGCAGCCCTTGGGCGACCGGTGTGTTTGTGACTTGTGTGAACTGAGGTTCTTTTCAGAGTGCACGAGAGTGTGGCACGCGGTAAGTATCGGTGCAAGGTGTGTCGGCTGGGCTGGCCGAGAAAGACTTGGGAGGCCAAAGCTCCCGACAGCTGCGGTGGGGCGGAGGGAAAAGGAAACGGTGTAAAGCCCGGGTTGCGAGGGGCAGGATCCGCTCCTCCTAAGACACACAAAAGGGGGAATTAGGCTGGGAGTAGACACACACTTTCCACAGTGTTTTTTGACGGGGATGAAGGATAGGCAGCTAAGTGTGATTTTTTTTTTAAAAGCCCCATAACTGGGGGGGCTAGTTTGTGAAGTGGGCGAAGGGGACCATAAATGCCGGGAAAGCCCCCTCTCGTCGTGTGTACCCGAAGCGGTGTAGAATTGTGACGGGGGTGGCTTCCGAAAGCCCGTGTCAATGGGCGAGCGGGGAGGAGAGGGCTGGTGCTGGTGGTGATCCAGAGCGGCCCGGCGAGGAAGCGGCGGCTCCGAGCGTGTTAATAAGCTGCTTACGGAGAGCCGTCGCCGTCGCTGTAGCAGAGCCCGGCGAGAGGGCTTGCCGGAGGAGCGTGGTGTGGGGGGAAAAGACGGGACTCCTTCCTCTCTCTCTCTCTCCCCCCTCCCTCCCCTTCAAGGCGGGCGCCGTTGCTGGGCTCGAGAGAGTGTGTGTGTGCGTGTGTTTGTGGGGTGGGTGGAAAGGAGGGAAACGGGGGCTGAGGGCGGGAGGGGGCGTCTCGCCCGTGGGGCTGTGGGGAGCCCCCGCGATGCCGAATTGCGGCGGGAGTGTCTTCTGGGCGTTGTTGGCCTCGGGGTGATAAATCACCTCGGGAGCTGCGCTTGCTGTAACATGGCTGACTAGAGCCGTGTGGAGAGAGGAGAGAAAACAAGGCGAGAGGAGGCTGGCTCGAGCGCAGGCAGGGGGAGGCGGCGCGGCCGGGCGGGGGGCAGTTCAGGGGAACTTTTCAAGGCGCCTTTTCCTCTCCCTCGGCTAGAAAAGCGCCGGCGACCGTTTAAAAGTCCGGGGGTTAGCCAGCCGCTGAGTGCCTTTGCTGGGCGAATTTTATTTCGTTGTCGGGGGTTCAGTCACAGGCGGCACCTTAAAAAAATTTTTTCCTAAAAAAAGATAGGCGGCGGCTCGGGCGGCTTTTTAATCCAAGCGAGACGCCGCCCCCTCCCTGCCGCCGTTTCCCCATTGCCTGTAATGGCTGAGTGTGTGCGCCAAGGTACAGAGCGCACGGAGGCGCGGGCGCGCGCACCACCGCGCACACACGCGCGCACACAAAGGGAAGGAAGGAGCCATATTCTCTATGAGCAGGAGCGGCCATTCCGAGAAGCGGCAACTGCTGCTGCAAAGCCCAGTACAGAAAAGGGGAGCGCTGTTGCCGTGGAGGTGGTGTGGCGGAGGAAGGCGGCCAGCCGCCGCGCATCCGCTGACAGCGCGCCTTCTCCGCTGGAGCTGAGCGCCGCGGAGCGCGTTTCAAGGGGACTTTCTCTCATCAGAAAGGCGTTTGCACAAAATGGAAGGAGAAGAGCTGTTGCCGGCGCTGACCTCCTTAGGCACAAGCCGTCGCCATTGTAAAAAAAAAATCCGCCAAATAACCCTCCCAGGCTTCTAGGTACATATCGATTCACGCAGAGGCAGAAAGATCTCACAGCTCCCCAGCTGTAGCTATATTTATTATTGTCCCTGTAGACGAAGCACATCGGAATAGCTTTTGCTGGCAGGATACTTGCCATAAGAAGCTTACGGCAAGGGCATAGATAGTTACTAGGAGAGGGAAGTAATTTTCCTCAGCAAGCTAGAAAATGCTTCCGGACTCTTTCTTACAGTGGTGCGAACTGATGCTATATTTATGTTTATTTTATTTTTTTCAAAAAAAAATTGGATATTTGATTCTCTTCTGAAAGTCCTCACAATTAATATAGATAAAATTCATAATATCTTATGTATGAAATACTTAATATGCGTGTGAATATTTTTTTAAAAAAGTTAAACTTATTTTGAAAGAAGCCTTAAATGTACCAGAATATTATAAGTTCTGGTGTGATACTTTAAAAATGAAATAGTTTGTGAGTCATAGATTTTTAATTAAGGTGTTCTCAAGTAAATTAGATAAATGTAAAAGTACGTTTTAAGTCTACAAGTCCCACAGTTTGTTTTTTAATTCTTTTTTCATTTTCAAGTTAATCTTGTTGGCCCAAATATCCTTTTTAATTCTGAGAACCCCTTCACCGACCATTGTAAGCTTTTAAGTGTTGTTTACTTGACAGAAACTTTAGACCGGACGTGTTTAGTCAGAGCGTATAAATCTTTTTTTGTTATTGTTGTTCACATGCCAAACTGATAGGAAATTCAGCTTTCTGTGGCAACATCAGCTAAAAGTGTGCACATTTCTCTAATGTTGTACAATGCAAAGTAGAGAAGGCCCTTTGTAGACATTCATGAGGAAGCTTGGGGAAAGCAATGCTTGCTTGTAAAAAGGAGAAACCTCAGTATGAATAGGAAAAAAAAATGAGTTTTTCAAATGAGAGAGTAGTTAATCTGATAAACTGAGAACATAAGAACATCTCTTCCAGATCAGATCAAAGTCTTGTCTGCTCCAAAGTAGCTGACCAGCTGCTGTATAAAGGGCATGAAAGCAATTGCTCTTTGCTATGGTTGTTCTCCAATAACTGTTACTTAGAGGTGTGCTGCCTCCAGTCTCAGAAGATGGGATATGACCATAATGATTAGAAGCCAGGGATAGCATTATTCCTCATTAATAGCCAAATCCCCTTTTAAAGACATTGTACTGAATTCCTCATGTTCTGTGAAAATATGAGGGAGGGAGGAAAACTTCTAATCTACTTTTTTGACACAGTGTTCACTTTTATAAACTTTTGTCATGTCTCTGTTCTCTTAGCTTTTATCTGACTTTTTGAAAATTTAATTTATATCATACCTTTATCTCAGTGTGGGACCTAAGGCAACTTACAGTGTCTTACTAAGAAGCCAGAGATTTTCAAACTTTTCCTCATAGGAATTGGTCCAGTACCTTTATTGTTTAGGTGTTCTTTTTTACACTTTTCCAGCTCTGTGATAGCTTGGTTGGGATGTGGCAACCAGAACTAAGTGCAATATTCCAAGGATAGTTCCAGTATTGCATTGTATTAAGGGGTGAAGATACTGGAATTTGCCTTTTTCTCAGCAACTGCACATCAAATCAACATTTTCATCAAGATGTTTGCCATAGATCCAGGATCCCTTTCCTGGTCAGCTATAACCAGTTCAAACCCAGTTAGCTTATTGGTGAAATTGGCATTTCTTGTGCCAGTGTGCATCACTTAATATATACTTCCATGGCACCCCAGTTGCCATTTTATTGTCAGTCTAGTTTGGAGAGAGCAATCCCTTTTTGTTTTCCTGTTCCTGATTAATTTAGTGTCATTCACAAACATGGTCACCTCACTGCTTACTCATAATTCCAGACCATTTATGAACAATTTTTAAAAATGATCACAGTACAGATCTTTGAAGGTCCTACATAGCTGTAATTGTGAGACATGACCACCTGTTCCTGTTCTGCTTCCTGTTCTTTTAACCAGTTAGAAATCCATAAGAAAGCTCATTACCTTAACCTGTGAGTGCTAAATTTTACTCAGGAGCCTTCAGTAGGGTGCTTTATGAAAACTTTTTTCAAAGATCAGTTATTAAATGTGTTGGACTTAGCCGTATGTTCAAAAAATAGTTGGGTCAGGATTGAGATACGTGGCATCTGCTGCAGAACATTTCTCCACAACCAGACTTAACACCCCGCTCCTGTTCCCATTGATATGGTTTGAATTGGCACAAGGAAATAGTTTTATATGAATATCTTACTGTATGTTAAGGGTCTGGGTAGTCAGTGACTAGGCCCTTTGCATTCATATTTTCCCCCTTGACCCAGTGGTTGAGAATATGGGCTTAGTGCAAATATATTTGCACAAATCAGTTGCAAGAGAGTTAGTGGATCATAAAAGGTCAGTCTACTTTTAAAACTGCTCTGAAAATGATTTGAGTACAGTTTGCTCTCAGTATATGTGCAGGTTCTGTTCCAGGAACCCTTGCATAAAACAAAAAATGCTTATCCTTTGTTCCATTGTCATCATTGGATGCAATGTGCGTGCACTCAACTAACGCAGATGCATGACTGTTATGTCCATTGACAATAATGGGATATAAGGCTTCGCATTATCTTACATTCATGTGTGTGGAGGTCATGCCACCAGAGGACGCACTGTATGCCCTTAATCTGCAAAAATTACTTTGATACTTCAGAAATAGTTTTATGTATGTGCATTTGTAGGTGGTAGTCTGATCAGGTGAGGAAGTAGGCTGTTGTATATGAACATGAATATAGATGCATGTTTGTTTGAGCCCTGTGCACTTGAAAGGATATTGTATATCATGAATAGAAAACTGTTCATAGAGCAGTTTGGATATAAGTTTAGTTTGGCAAGATTCGTTCATGACTTGTCAAGAACAAATCCTACCAAACTAACTTTATATCTTCTCTTAAAAAGAATCAGGTCAGTGAATGTCATTTATCTGGATTTCAGCAAAATATTTGATAAGGTCCTCTGTTATATTTTGATTAGCAAACTCACTAAATATGAAATAGATGGAAATACCATCAGATGGTTGAAAGCCATGCTGATTTGTCATCAGTGGCTGTACTTCACATTGGAAGGAGGTCTCAAGTGGAGTGCTGTAGGGTTTTGTCCTGAGGCTGATACCCTTCATTGTTTTTGTTATTGATTTAGATGGTAAGAGTGGAGGGAATCTTTACCATATTTGTAGATGATACCAAACTGTGAGGAATAGCTAATACATTGGAAGATAGGAACAAAATTCAAAAGGACCTTGGTAAATTAGAAAACTGGGCTGAAATTAATAAAATGAAATTTTTCAGAGGCAAATAGAACATTCTGTGTTTAGGCCACAAAAACCAAACATACAGGTATAGGTTGGGGGATATTTTGCTTAGCATCACTACATGTGAGAAGGACCTTGGGATGATCGTTGAGGATAAGTTGAATATTACCCAGTGGTGTGATGCTATAATGAAGAAGGCAAATGCTATCTTAGCCTGCATTACTAGAAAAATAGCTTTCAAGTTGAGGGAAGTAATAGTCCCTCTATATTTTGTGCTAGTCAGACCTCATCTGGAGTACTGTGTTCAGTTCTGGGTGCCTCATTTTAAAAATGATACAAGTTGGAACGAGTTCACAGAAGGGCGACAGGGATGATAAGTATGAAGAACAAAACATACAAAGAGAGGTTGAAGGCCCCGGGCATGTTCAGCTTGGTTAAGAAAAGATTGAGGGGTGACACAACCACCCGCCTTAAAATACCTAAAGGACTTCCACAAAGATGAGGATGCCAGCTTGTTCCTTGATGCCTCAGAGGGTAGAATTAAATCTTCTGGTTTTAGGTAATAGGGTGGTAGATCTCAATCGATCATTAGAAGGAAATTTTTGACAGAGCGGTTTGGTAATAGAACCAGTTGCCTAGAGAGAAGGTGAAGTCTCTTTCTGTGGATGTCTTCAAAAAAAGGCTGGACAGTTTCTTGCTGGAAATGTTTTAGCAAGAGATTCTGCACTGAGCAAGGAGTTGGACCTGATGGCCCATACAGCCTCCTCTAGCTCTTTGATTTTGACTGTATGGCACTTGGCCTAATTTAATGGTGGGATTATTGTAGAACCCTGAGAGCCCTCTTTGCTACAGCACCACACTTCAGCAGGTGATCAGTTTAGATCTCTGGAAAGAGCAGTCTGCCTGTTCCCTGATAGGTTATTTAGTGGGGAGGTCAAGAGAGAGAAGAGTTGAATATACTCACTTTTGGCTTCAGGCTTCTGCATCTACGATCACCATTGACAGGGGAAAAAAAGACTCCTGTGTGTATGCACAGTGATCTCTGCTCATTTGTTTGTGTGTCATTGATTGTGTCAGTCATTAAGAGAGTCTCCCCGTGCTGAACAGGTGATTGATACTGGCTCAGATAAATGAGTTCACATTCTTGTGCATAAGCTATTGCTGCTGTGCTGCAGGACTTTGAGTTGGGGTTATCAGCTATGCAGCATGTGTGTTGCAATGTTTTTAAGGGAAAAATAGCAGGGGGAAAGGATTCACAAATTTTAGTGCTCTGTTTTCTGTTAACAATTAAAAATACTTATGTGTATAGTATAGTATCAAGTATGTGTAGGTCTTATTTAATTCTATGGGATTTTAAGGTATTTATGTGCAAGATTTGTAGTCATAGAAAGTACTTTTGTTATGTATTCAATAACACTTGGCTAATTTCTACCTAGTTTTCATTTTTATAGTCCAGACTGTTTTGAGATTCAGTAAAAATTGGCAAGCACGTAACAGTAAAATTCCTGAAGTTTGAAAATTTGATGCCTGGTGGAAGTCCATTCACCTGCAGATATTTGGGCAATATTAATCATGACGGGCTTCTATATTATTTCCATATTTCTGCTTGTAAAACAAGACTTCTCCTTTCTTTCTTCTCCCCACAAATTTTACCAGACAGTCCAATCTTCCAGAAGAAATTTTAGAAGGACCATTTGAGTGGAAGGATGAGGAGAATTTGTTTTATTGGTGGGTTTCATTAGATTTCTCACCCTGAGAGTAAATTATTGAAAATTCAGCATCTTTGGAGTCTTGCTTTCTGATTTTAGGCCTTCAATATCATTAAAATTCAAGTTCCCTGTTTTACATCATTCAGGTTACCTGTTTTATACAAATTTGCCATTTTTGTTGCACACTTATTTGGTTGCCTAAGTCAGGGATAGAGGAGTCATGCTGCAAAGCTACTTTGGTCATTTCCACACTACAGTGTTATAGTGGTATTATTCCACTTTCAATATCCTGTGGAATTCTGGGGTTTGTAGTTTGCTGAGACCAGAGAGTTCTCTGACTGAGAATTCTAAGTGCCCCTTCCTAAACTGCAAACCCCAGGATTCCATGGGATGTTGAAAGTGGAATAATACCACTATAACTGTGTAGTGCAGAAATTGCCTTTGTTGGCCGTATTTCACTAAAATATGAGAATGGGTGCTTCGGGAGAATTCTAGTTCTTTACCTTGTTGCAAAAACATGTACCCTCCACCTTGCTCTTGCAAAAAATTATTCTGAGTGGGTTGAAACTGTAAGCTTTTGAAATTGGAAGCCTCTTCCACCTTCTCTTGATGGTGCTGGTACAGCTTCTGGAGGGTTCTAGGACCAGGAGCTTGCCCACTCTTGCCCTATATAGCTGTCCAAGGAGGTAGGTTAAAGTGTTACAGAAAAGAGGTCAGAATCTCACTTTCACAATTTTTATTCATTTTAAATTTAATTTTAAAATAACCATGGTACACCATGCCCTTTAGAAACCCAAGCAAATATTTTAAGGTTTCTACTTTATCTTCCAGAAATCATCAAAAATGGGCAAAGGTGATCCTAAAAAGCCAAGAGGTAAAATGTCCTCATATGCCTACTTTGTGCAAACTTGTCGGGAAGAGCATAAGAAGAAACATCCAGATGCCTCAGTGAACTTTGCAGAGTTCTCAAAAAAATGTTCAGAAAGGTGGAAGGTAAGGGCTTTGTTTTTTAAAATAGTGGAACAATACATGTCCAAATAAATGGGATTTTCAAATAATTGTTGGATTGAGTAGTAGAAATTATCATCAGTATTAAGGTACATAATTACAGAATGAAGTTGGCTTTCATGTCGAATTGAGAGTGCATACTGAATTGTTTTTTGTAGACTATGTCTGCCAAGGAGAAAGGAAAGTTTGAAGATATGGCACGAGCTGACAAAGCTCGTTATGAAAGAGAAATGAAATCTTACATCCCACCTAAAGGAGAATCAAAAAAGAAGTTCAAGGACCCAAATGCACCAAAGAGACCTCCGTGAGTAGCTCTGTAATTAGCCTGTATCATAAAGCCATATTGCTCTGATAACACATCCAGAAGATTACTAGTTGAATAGCAGAGTTAGCTGTTGATTTGTTCTTTATTTGTATCAGTCTGTTTTGTTACAAAAAAGTTCAAAACTTGCTGTGCATAGTGAAATAGTTTAACCCTTTCCATTCTCAAATTTTGTAATTTAATTTTCAGTTCAGCATTTTTCTTATTCTGCTCTGAGTATCGTCCAAAAATCAAAGGAGAACATCCTGGTCTTTCTATTGGGGATGTTGCAAAGAAACTTGGAGAGATGTGGAATAATACTTCCGCCGATGATAAGCAGCCCTTTGAGAAAAAGGCTGCTAAACTTAAAGAGAAGTATGAAAAGGTACAGTTAAATAACTGTTACTGTTTTGCATGTATTTCATGTGGCCCTTTATATTGGTAATTAATATTAAAAACAGGCTCATGTGTCTTGTTATACTTAGCACTTAGTTTAAACAAAAAACAGTGCACCTCCCAAAGGAACATACCTCCAACTACATGTTTTGGAAGGCACTGCGTTGAAAAGATCTAGTGGTAATATTCAGTCATAAGAAATAAATAGGTCCCTGTGAGTGGTCTTATTGAAACCAATATAGACACTAGTGATGTGCTATTAATTTTATCACATAGAACCATCATGGTGTAGTGGTTTGAGTGTTGGACTACAACCCTGGAGACCAGGGTTTGATTTTCCTCTTGGCTGTGGAAACCCACTGGGTTATGTTGGGTGCATCACCCATTCTCACTTTCCCTGAAAACCCCATGATAGGTTCGCCTTAGGGTTGCCGTAAGTTAGAAACTAATTGAAGCACACAAAAACACAACAGTACTGTCACGTGTAACTTGGTATACTGTGGAATAATTTGAATCAGTCTTAATTGTAATAACTTCAT
The DNA here is from genome assembly GCA_948472985.1 of Iguana delicatissima. Lineage (NCBI taxonomy): Eukaryota > Metazoa > Chordata > Lepidosauria > Squamata > Iguanidae > Iguana > Iguana delicatissima. The sequence continues at coordinate 21,148 of CAOKZL010003441.1, read as the reverse complement.
TTTGAAGCTTGTAGGTGACTAATTTTTTTTGAGAATTGTGGAATTTTATTGGATAAATGTTTCCAGTGTGAGCATGTAATAGGAAATAGTCGGAATCTCATGTCAGCATCATATACATAATCTAATCTTGCCGTCTGATATTGAGAAGAATTTGGGCCTAACAGCACAAATGAGTTATGGTTTTCCATCAAAAGCATGTTTCCTTTGCATTGTGTTCTGTGATAGCATCTGAAATGGTACTGAATAGCATACTTAAGAAGTTAAAAAGCTCTGTTGAAACCCATGACTATTCTGACAAAACTGACGTTCAAAATATATTAAATACATTTTTTTTAAAGTTTGTTTTATGCAGTTCAAAAAGAAAGACTTACTACATGCTGAAGGTGGCACTGTCTACTCTTTAACTGAAATTCATGAAATGTATTACTAAACTATTGGTCAGAATTCTTTCGTTTGTAGTATGTAAAAGTACCAATATTAGACTGTCATCTGAGGAAGTTATAGATTCTGAATTGTAATTTTGTCAAAATATGAGTTGAGTAATCACTCCACTGTAGTGGGGATATACATTAAATACTTAACATTCATCTGATTCTTTCTTTCTTTCCAAGGATATTGCTGCATACAGGGCTAAAGGGAAGCCTGAAGTAGCCAAAAAAGTAGCTCCAAAGCCTGAGAAAAGCAAGAAAAAGGAGGAGGAGGAGGAGGATGAAGAGGAGGAGGAAGAGGAAGAAGAGGAGGAGGAAGAAGAAGATGAGGAAGAAGAAGAAGATGATGAATAAGTCTCCTTTTTAGAATTTTTTTGTCTAAAAGTATCTAACCCCCCTGTACACAACTCACTCCTTTTAAAGAGAAAAAAAATAAGGTTGTGTAAGATTTGTTTTTAAACTGTACAGTGTCTTCCCCCCTCTTTTTTTTCTTTTTGTATAGTTAATACACTACCAAATATGTCTTTTGGTAGACCTGTCCTTTAGTGGTATCTCAGTGGCCACTAACCTTGCCTAGTACAGTATGGGGGTTGTAAATTGGCATGGAAGTTTATGGAGATTTCCTGTTGGTGCACAGCACAAATTAGTTATACATGCGGATGTAGTTTGTTATTCATCTTCAGTTGTCTGCATCATAAAAATAGTTGTTCTGTTTAACTGAATACCACTCTGTAATTGCAAAGAAAAAGAAAAAAAAGTTGTAGCCATTGACATTCTGATTGCTTCTAAGTAAATACATTTTTTAAAAAAATTAGTATTGTTGTCCTTTTAATAGGTGCCCTTGTAAAGACAATATTTTTCCTCCTTTTTCCTGGAAAGGTCTTCTTATATGACCTTTAGGAATCACATCAAAGTACTGTTCATATAATGACCTGATGTGAGAGCTTTGATCTACATGCCCTACAAAATCATGATAGGGTAGGAAGTAAAATATATACAGGAATATGCAGTGCAGGGCTTTTCCTTGTAACGGGTCAAAATTAAAAACAAACACCTGTTCTTAGTTAATCTGCATTTGCTCAGTTTTTATTACATACAATGTTCTATGGGGTTATGTAAATTTACCAGTTTGGGAAATACAGCCTTCAGTTCACTGGCATAGATACTTCCAGGGGGGAAATAACATCAATTGAGTGTCCTTGGAGGACCACTGAAAGAGTAGATTCTCATTCTGATTTGTGAGGAAATTACATGTATGACTTTATTGGCTGGTAATGAGAGTTATATTTGCAAATACCTAAATAAAGAGGTGAATGTACCTTACCTAAGTAGGTAATGTTGAATGCTAAATTACTGTAATCCTTTAAGGATACTATGACAAGTGGTATTTGTGGGTTTTATACCAAGAACTCTCCTGGTATTAAATATCCCACATGAAAAGATTTTACTTTGCTGATGTTTTCTATGGGTGGTACTCTTGTTTGATCTGTATAAATCTTATGTTTTCATAAGTACTAGTTTTAGCCCATTTTCAACGTTTTATATTGTCTCAAGTTAAAATGAGATAAGATGTATCATTCAGTTAGTCTTATAATGCATTCTTGATGTTTGCCCATTTTGTAAGTTAAAAATAAGGGGAAAGTACTTTTTTTTCATTTGGACGTGAGATGTAATGTGCTGTTCTAATGACCTCTGATTTGATAAAATATAGGTTGCTTTGAAAACCAAAGTTAAAAGTTTTTAGTAAAGTATTCTAAATGCTGGCAGTTAACTCTTTTACATTTTCCTGCAAACTAATTCGGGGATTGATTGGCAATTCTGTAGTTATAAAATGATGCTTCTTAAATGCCAGTGTTTAAAGATAGCATTCTTGTAATTTTACACACATTTTTGATGGAGTATTGTTTTGTTATACATTTTTGACTTTTAAGATTCTTACTTCAATTTTGCATTTGTTTATGTATAACCTCAGGAGAATATTGAACATCTGATTTCCTGGTTAATACTAATAAAATAATAATTACAGAGGTTTTATATATTTAGTTAAATGAGTTTACTTAAAACATATGTTGGTCTTTCAAAAAAACACAAAAAAGTAGTCACAAGTTTGGATCTTAAAGTAGTTCATAGGAAAAGAGTTTCTTGTCCCTTCTTCAGTCTTCCATGGGGTGAGGGATCTCTGCTGAACGATGTGTGATTGAGCAGGGAAGACTGCTAGAGGGAGGAAAGAATAAGAAACTACTTCCATTAACATTCTGGGGAGTGCAGTCCTGGGTGTGCCTGCTCAGAAGTAAGTTTGGTTGAGTCCAGTGAGGCTTACTCTTGCGGAAAATCCAGTACTCTACTGATTCACTGCATCTATTCGAGGTATTGCCAACATTGGATTTAGCTCCAGGTAAGTAGGCAAATTATTGCAGCCTGTGTTCATGAATTCTGTGTGAGCACAGTGTTCCAAAAGGATTTCAAGCTTAATGTGATGTGTGACAAATACATGATGAAGGCAATAATTCCCCCCATTTTGTCTTAATTTGGTAGGACAATTAGTAAAGAGAGGATAAAGGTAACACAAACAAGATGTTTTTATAGCTGGGTAAACGTGTCATAAATCCCTCCTTCATCATCTTCTCAATGCCAGTGCTGCAAAGCAAAACAAAACTTTGTAATAGAGAGAAGGTAAGAAAAAGGCAAGCTGAGTTGGCCCTCCCATAAGACTTTGTTAGAAGGAGCTTCTTTGTCAAAGGCTTTGTTAACTGAGTTATGCTTATACAAAACTTAAAAAGTGTCCAAGATAAAATGTTAGACTTCTGTAGAATAGCAAACAGTTCTCTCAGATTACTGGAGAGAAGAAGTAGGCTTCACAAACATCCCAAATCTCAAAAGCTGAGGAATTTAAGATGTAAGATTCTCCTAGATGTTCAGGAGAATAAGATGGAAGAATGCTATAGTAGGATGACTTAAGAGCACACTGGGATTCCAGTTCTGTATTCAGTAACATATGGAAAACTAAAAAAAACTTGCAAATAGAAGATTACAACAGTTCAGAGAAGTTCTGTCCCAATTGTTTTAGGTTTTCTAGTTACTGCTAGGTTTTAATAGGGAGCACACAAATGAGATTCCCCATATATAGTTGAAAGTTTTATGATATATTTTACCATCTCATCCTATTGATATGCAGACCACGTATGAAAACCTCATGAATGATCATGTAGATGAGGTATTTTAAACCTCATCTGCAACTCAACTTTATTATAGCAAAAGCCTTTGTTGGTCAGAGTCCAGGCAAGGCTGTGACTGTTCCTCTGTAAATATTTCTTTAATGTGATCTTGACAGACCAAGAAAGAAAGAACCTATAAAGAGAAATAATTTCCTACAAATTACAAATTCAGTTATTCTGAACATCAAGACTACAAAGTACTGCCCATTATTCAACCACTTGGAAAGTAGGGAAAGCATGATATTCACTTCAAGAACTGCCTTCTCGTTTTCATTGGTTTTCAGTAATGTCCCAAATAGACTTGCCCATTGGGTACAGGGGATATAAATAGAGCACCTCACTATGGGGGTCGTGGGAAGAAGAAACGATATTGAGTGGGTGTAGAACTAGAAGTTCTTTGAATATTCAGAGGCCTGTTTAGTAATCAATCTTGTATGAGAAACAACATCATGGTATCAGTTTCTAACAGCTATGCTATCTTATTCTAAAGAATGGAACTTGGATTTGTTTAGCACTTTAAATTTTTGCTGAATCTGTAGATATCCCATGGATTTTACTGTACCTATTCTATTGTAAGAGAGCCAGCATGATATAGTGGTTAAAGTGTTGGACTAGGATTCTGAAGAACAGGGTTCAAATCCTTGCTTGGCCATGGAAACCAACTGAGTGACCTTGGCAAGTAACGCTCTCAGCCAGAGGAAGACAAAGGCAAGACCTCTGAACAAATTTTGCCAAGAAAGCCCCATGATAGGCTTCACTTTAGGGCTGTGTTGTCGGAAAGGATTTCTGATTTTGGAAGCTAATCAGGGTTAGCAACCCTATGAAAATCATGAGGTTGCCATAAGTTGCAGGTGCCTTGAAGCCACATAAATAGTAGGTTGAAACACAAATAAACAGCTGGCATAGTTTCTTGCCTGAGATTTTGGAAGGTAACTCAGTTTATAAAATCAGAGCCTTTGGATATGTGGTTGACCACTATGCCACACATAAGAAAGAAATTTTCATGTTGGAAACCACTTTTAATGGAAATTTTATGAAGAACAGATAGATAAAATCAGCAAAAGCTTCAGAGAACATGTTAATTGAAACAACAGCAAAGCATGATCACTTGGTGCTAGTTGAATGCAGCTAAAGTCAACAGCCTGAGGTCAACAACAACCGATCCTCAGGTCTTGCAAACTCAGGCCCATGATTTCCTTTATTGATCAATCCATCTTCCTCTTTTCCTACTGCTTTACTCACCTTATTGAACAGTATCATCTTTTTCCAGTGAGTGATGTTATCTCATGATAATGTCCAAAGTATGATAGCCCAAGTTTGTTTAATACCTGGCTGAGGAACAAGCAGTACACATGTAAGCATTTTTTCCTATTCTTACTCTGTTTGGGTTGCAGTGATATAATGGTAAATTGTGAAATATGAGCGCTTGTCCTGATAAGTCACCAAAACTGTATCCTCAAAGAAGAGTCTAGAAATGCAGGCAAGTTCTGCTGATCCATACCAACTAACCATTCTAGCAGTTTTCACGAAGAGGAGGTCTTTGGTAAAGCTAGTGGGTCATGCCAGCCCATTTTATGCCAACTAACTTCCAGGTACTTTGCATAACAAAAGATAAAGCTCATAACAATGTGCTGTATGAGAAATCCATTGAGGGGAAAAACCTACTATGTGGATGGCTGAAAAGTTAAGAGGAAATAGATGTTGCCTAAAGAGAGTGGCAAAATTATACCATCATCCCTGCAAATAATGAAGTCCCGGTGCCTGGACACTGAGCCCTGGCACCCTTCCAACACTCTCGACTGTGCTGTGTCAGAGTGCCGGGAGAGGAAGGGGCTGTTCTCGTGTGACTGAATGCTCCTTCAAGTCTATTATATAAAAGTCAATGTTTGTTTGTCTGCATCAGCATATGATTGGCTGTGTGAGGCAAGAAGGCCTCATATGATTGGCTATCTGTGAAGATTCCATGGAATCCTGGGAGGGGCCTTTAGAATTCTCAGCCAGAGAGCTCTTGGGCCTCAGGCTGGTTGCTATGGAGGTGAAGCCTACCATCCATAAGGATGCCAGAAAACATTTGGGAGGCATATGTGATCAAAAGTGACATGCACAACATAGCCCATTTCCACACTACACTGTCACAGTGCTATTATTCCACTTTCAGCATCCTACGGAATCCTGGGATTTGTAGTTTAAGAAGGAGCATTTAAGAATTCTCAGCCAGAGAGCTATTTGGCCTCAGTAAACTACAAACCCCAGAATTCCACAGGATGTTGAAAGTAGAATAATAGCACTATAACAGTGTAGTGCAGAAATGGCCATAGTTACAAGGTTTTCTTGCCTCACAGTAGATTGTATGGGTTCCATATGTGAGGAATCTTAAAGTTGAAATTCAAAACAAAAAAATGCTTCCAGAAAAATGTAAAGCCATTGCACAAATTCAACAGAAAGGAAAAAAAAAAAGCCAATATATCAATGTCACCAGACAACACAGATTGGATTGGGGACTGTGGGGAAAAGTTTCAGGTACTTGAATAGGCTGATTGCTATGGAGATGATGCCTGTCGGCAGGGAGGAGGACAGTGTATTCCTGCAGGAACCCAACCTCTGCAAGTTAACAACTCTGAATAAAAGATTGGATTGGGAAATATGGGGAAAATTTACAGGTACAGGAATAGGCAGACTGCTATGGACACAAGGCCTAGCAGCAAGGAGGAGGACAGCGTACTCCCTCAGGAACCCAAGCTGTGTATGTAAATAACTCTGAATACAGATTGCATTGGGAAATATGGAGCAAGGTTACAGGAAATGGAGAAGACAGTTTGGTGAATTCTTAAGAGGAAAATAAAAACCCCAGGCAACACCGGATAAATACACTAGTGAATAATAAAAAGGAGAAGGATATAATTCTTGTGCATAGAAAGCTAAATGGTAAGATGAAGATTTACAGGCCAATCTACCTACACAATAGTTTTCTGTACGAAAGGATATTTGGAAGATACCCAGTGGGAATCAGCCCTGGGTTTGGCAGGAAACATACAATAGCCTTGACCTCTGTCTTGTTGAACTCTAAAATTTTATGTACAGGAGAGTTAGCATGGTGTAGTGGTTTGAGCTTTGGACTACGGCCCTGGAGATCAGGATTTGATTCCCTGCCTGCCATGGAAATCCTCTGGGCGACCTTGGGCATGTCACATACTCTCAGCCCCAGGAAATCCCATGGTAGGTTCACTTTAGGGTCACCATAAGTTGCAAATGATTTGAAGGCATACAACAAGAATATACAGTCAGCTCTCAATGTTTATGAGTTTGACTTTCATGGATTTGATTATTTGCAAGTTTCTTCAAGCTTGCCCCCCTCCCCACATCAGGTGCTTCTTTTTTGGGGAACCTGCTCTCTCTGAGGCTCTGGTCAGGCCATGCAGTCCTTTAAAACCTGACTCTGGTGCTCCTCCTCCTCCACCACCACCACCACCACCACCAGCTACTGCCTGGACAAATAAGGACAGCTCACAACCCAATTTCTCAGAATCACAAACCCTCTTCTGATGCCATTCCACAGCCAAGGAAGGAGACGGGCAAGAGAGGGGAAGTATAAGGCCACCGTGCCGCCCCACCTCCTTCCCTCTCTTTTCCTTGATCTGGTTTGTATCCTGGGTGCCATTCTCCCCACCATGCCTCAGCCTCCTTCCCAGTACACACACACACACAAACACACACAGATTTTGATATTTGCATTTTTTCCACTTTTGCAGGGGTCCTGCACCCTAATCCTAGCAAATATTGAGGGCCAAATGTACAGGGTAACTTTTGTTACCTACTTCTTAGTGTGAGTATGGACAATCAGAACATGCATTCTTGAATGGTCATGGCAAGATGAGATAAACCAAACTGTGATTCTGAGACACGGTAAGCCTAAAAGGTAATTTTTCCAGGCTCAAAAACCAAAGCTCTGGAGGCATAATTATACTGCTGTGGGTGTTCTTGAGGACTCTTTCCTCTTGATGCTCAATAAAACTGACCAATAAATCAACCGCTCAGTTACCTGTAATTTATTATTTTCAAGCATGATTTTAATGTCACTATAAATCTTAATATTAGGAATTTCAATAACAGATAATATTTTATGTTATTTAAGTTTGTTGCTTTGGGTAATTTTGGAGTTAGAGGGCTATTTGGGGGTATTTTTAGTAATCTGAACAGATTTTTTAAAAATCACAAGTATTGCATTATTAAAGCATTAATATAATGTTAGCACTGCACGTTAACCTAACAAACTATAGTGTCCAAGAAAACAATGTTAATGAATGGATTTTTGAATTAACCTTGGTGACAACACATTCACTCCAACATTAAAATTTCCAAACTCTGAGAAGTTGGCTTCACCCTCTTTCCTTGTTCAATGAGCATGATCAGCCCTCTTGCTTCCATGCTGCCATTAATGCCTGTGGCTTCAAAGTTTGGGGTGACAGGGTGAAGGCATTGCCTCATCCTCTCCACCAGCAATCCTGCTTGGCACTGCTGTTTTGGGATCACTGAAGGCAGTGGCAGCTTGTGGTTTTCATGTTAGCAGTGTTGCGAATCTGCTTGAAGTTTCAGTCTGAATTTTAAAACAGTTATCCCAGCTGGTGAACCTTATCTTCAAAACAAGTTTGGCATCTTAGAGACCTCCTTTAAAATTGGGAATAAAATACAGAATGGATTCACCAGCTCGCTGACACAGCAGTCACCAGTCACCATTAACTGGGCAGAATCTGCATCCCTCCTCAGCACACCCAAATGGGATTATTGCTTCTGTGTAGTCATTAAGCTTCAGGAGTGCTGGTAGCATGGAATGAACAACAGGTCTTGCTGAGTTGCTTGCAGACAAGGGCTGCACACCCCTGACTCAGAGTAAGCAGGAAGTGATAACAAAGAGGAGGAAAAGGACAGGGACCTCTGCCTGGCATATAGGCCTTAGCAGGTGCCTAACAATGCCAGCTCCTGTTTCTAGTCCAGGAGCAGCAGCAGGCTTAGGGAGCATGACAGCGGAAGGCAGAAATGTATAGGGAAAGCAAGGAACTAAAATAAAACATAAAGGAGGAGATGGACAAATGGAGGTCAAAATGCTATCACGTTGTTGCCCATAGGTCATCATCTTCCAGTAAAAGGCATCCAAAGTAATGTACAATAAAGCATCAACCTCTTTTAATACAAACCTTAAGACATGAGAATATGGCATTTTTGACAGGATATATCATGCAGTTGTGCTCAACCAGAGAGCTGGAATTGGCTAATGCTCCATTGGGTATGTGCTATGTGGCAAATCAGTGTTTGTTGCTGTTTGGAGGGTGAAACCGGCTGCTCAGTGTGAAAATATGAAATGAAGGCAGCCATGCTTATTCGAATGTTTCTGTGACATTCACACAATTCTTTCTTCTTTGGAATGAGAAAATGTTACCTGCTGCTTTAGTGCTTTTGAATATTTCACTAAAGAAATCTGCATATCAAAACAGATAAATAGCATGCTTGATACGCTGAGGTATAAAATCCACTGCAATTGTCAGCACAATTGAAACAATAAAAATAGTCTAATTTGTCCATTTATCTCCTGCCAAATATATGCACAGTATGAGAGCAGGATAATATTAAACTAGTCTTCCTGTGTGTTCTGTAAAGGGACATTCTTAATAATTTTGCAGTATGCTTCAGTTGTTTACCTAATTACTTGTAAGAGAAAACAGCTGCAGACTTAACCATTCCGTCCGGAAAACTGAAAATCAGATTTTATTGATTCTTGCTACAGTACCTCGAGTGAAATATGGTAACAGAAATCCAAACCATGAATCTCACAATTGGGCACTTGTCTCATTAAAACTGTTATAAACCTGGATTGGTAACTCATTAAAGAATTATAAGTGGATTTATTAAATGATTTCATTAATCAATTAAACAAGTGGGTCCTGCAACAAAATGTTGCAGTGTATTGAGCAGTGGTGTATCTAGGCTCAACAGTGCCTAGGGCAAGCACGGAAGTTGTGCTCCTAGGTGCTGCTTCTCCTGCCAGCCAAACCTGCCCTGGGCCAAGGAAGAACCCGGTGGGGGTGGGTGGGCAGTGGTGAGTGTGTGAATGGGGACGGAGGAGCCCCCTGTCGCCCACCCGAGATACTCCTCTGGTATTGGGCTACAACTCTGAAGATCAGGGTTCAATTCCCTGTTCGGCCATGGAACCACTTGGGTGACCTTGGGCATGTCACATCAACTCAGCCCCAGAAAACTCTGGGATAGTTCACCTTAGGGTCACCATAAATCTGAAATAACTTGAAGGCACATGACGACAACAACAACAACAAAAACAACAACAGTAGCACTTCCTTTTAAAGGAGAGTGCTCCTGTTCACTGCTCCAGTCAACCAGGCACGTCCTCCCTGGAATACTCCACTATTTCCCACTTTACCAGTTCCCATTCAGCTTTTATTTACACATAACATTCATTTCTCTGTTTACTGAGTATGCTTAGTTCTCAATGGGCTGGAGGGGGGTTGAGTTTGGAAGGAGTGAGATATATTTTTCTGACTCCAATAAGAACTGCAGTGTATTGAGAGCTACAACTGTGATTAGTATTAGAGTTAGTGGCAAAGTTGGATGGATAATTCCTGAATTTCCTGAAATCAATGAGAATTGCACCATTCCCCTTCCCTGAATGGGATAATCAGAGCACGTCATTTCTGCTTCCTGGCATCCTGTTTTGCTAGAGGACAGCACAGGCTACTTCATTGTCCTAATACATTATATTCACTGGGACAAAAAAAGGTGGCAAAGCAATAGATTTACTGTGACAATTTTTGTCCAAGCTGTTTTTTTAATAGTATTTTTTTTTTGGAAAAAAAAAACCCTACACAAGGAAAGTGGTTGAAATTTGGGGAGGTTTTTTACAACCCTTTTACAACATCATAAAATGCCTACCTGGGAGATTTAAATATATTTGGATTATTTGGATTCTGCAACAAAATGTGACTCTGTGCATCTAAAATGCATGTAAGTTAATATTCAGAAGTAGCTCTCCTTTGAAAAAGAGGAGTGATTTTAAAATACTTGCTCTTTTGTTTCCTATTAAAGAAAAACACTGAAACCAAAGAAGCCCCAATACTCAGTTCTACTGATTAAAATTTACCCAGATATGTGATCAACTAACATTATAGTCTAATTACTCTACCACATATACAAACTCTGCCCATATACAAAGAGTCAGTGTGGTATAGTTTGAACATTGGACTATAACTCTGGAGACCATTGTTCAAATCCCCACTTGGCCATGGACACTCACTGGGTGACACTGGACAAGTCAAAGTCTCTCAGTCTCAAAGAAAGGCAAATACAAACCATTTTTGAACCAATCTTGCAAAGAAATCCCTGTGATATGTTCACCTTATTCTTGTTGTGTGCCTTCAAGTTGGTTCCAACTTATGGCATCCCTAAGGTGAACCAATCATGAAGTTTTCTGGGGCTGAAAATCTGTGACCTGCCCAAGGTCATCAAGTGGGTTTCCATGGCTGAGCAAAGAATCATATCCTGATCTCCAGGGTCATAGTCCAAAGTTCAAACCACGACACCATGTTGGATCTTCTAAATTCAACTGCCCCTCCCTAAACTGCCAGTCCCAAGATTCCACAGGATGTTGCCATGACAGTTAAAGTGGAATAATAACACAATAATTCTGTAGTATGAATGGCCCCGATCACAGTCGTGGCTTTTATCTCCCACCACCACCTAGTTCTCAGGTTGAGGACTGACATGTCTTTTGGCTGTACTGTTCTCTTACCTATCTGTTCTGTTCTGATGTGGAACCCACCACTGATGAGTAGTTGATCAGTTACTCAACTGTGATCACAAAGAAGAACAGGTTGCTAACTTGTAACTGTGGTTCTTCACGTGATCATCTGAATTCACACAACCATCCTTCCACATCTGCACTCACTCACTTGGTTCACATAGAACTGATGAGAAGCAGCTGAAGTGCACCTAGGCATGTGTGCTGATGGAGTACAGGCAGCATTCTCGCCCAAAAAGTTCATCTCCTGAGTGTTCTGCAAGAGCTTCTGTATAGGTGCAAAACCCAAAAATGTAATTCACAGATCAACACTTGAAGAACCACAGTTACAGAGCAGCAACCTATTCTTTTACTGAAATCCTAGAGCAAGGGTAATAATTGTGTGGCCCTCTAGATCAGTGGTTCTCAACCTGTGGGTCCCCAGATGTTTGTGGACTTCAGCTCCCAGAAGCCCCAGCCACTATGGTCAATGCTCAGGGCTTCTGGGAGCTGAAGTCCACAAACATCTGGGGACCCACAGGTTGAGAACCACTGCTCTAGATGTTGTTGAATGTCAGCTCTCCACACTCTTGATCATCAGCTATGCTGGCTGCTGGGAGTTTCAGTCCAACAGCATCTAGAGGACCATGCAATTCCTCCTCCTGTTTTAGAGAAATATTGCAAAAATCACTTGGTTGTCATATATATCTTGTCCTTGGATCTTAAAATGTGCCAATTCTGATGGCAGGTGTGAAGAGGAAAAATGCCAGCTTTTATTGTATTGGAATTTACTTATAGTGGAAACCCCCTTGTGATGATGCAATCCGAAAGAGTAGTGGATTATCTGTTAAATAAGCAAAACTTCTTGGATAATTGCAGATGTGTTCATTGGATATAGCAGGGATAAGGAGCCTGTGGCCCTCCGGATATTGTGCGATTGCAATTTCTATTGTCCTTCCCCTTTGACTCTGTTAGATAAAGGTAATGGGAGCTTCTGTCCAATAATATCTAGAGCAGAGCTGGGAAAAGCTACTTTTCTGGACTATAATTTCAAGAATCCTTCAGGCTGAAGGATTCCAGATGCCTTTTTTTTTAAAGCCAACATCACCATTCTTGGCTCTAGAGGATTACATATTCACTTCCTTTGGGGTATAGGCTTCTCTCAGCAAGCACCTGGTCATCAGTGAATGAGGAAATCTAGGCACAATACACATACCCAGAAACACATCTGAAGTGTTTTTTCCACTCATCCAGAGTGAGGTTGAGCAGATATTACAGGGTGTTATCAGGCATGCTTTTGGAGCATGTGTATGAAATTCATGCATGTTTTGAACATATGTTCCTGTGAGGCAGAGAGGTGGTCCCTGATTCACTGTCTGATGGTCCTTGCTATGTTGGGAAAAAAATGGTTAGTCTCCTAGGCATCAGATAGCCTGAGAAGCAGTGCTGTGAGGGCTTATTTAGCCTTGGCAACAGTGTGTCTCAGACAGAATGGACTCAGTAAATGACATCTGTACAGAGGTGTCTAATGGAGAAATGTACTGAACACAAAATAATATAGATATAATAGATAATACAATGTATGTAAAATATAGGTAAACACAATGATTTCACTGGGGAATCAAAAATATTGAGGTAGAGCTTTATAAATGGCAACCTGTAACTGAGTTACACAAATAACTAGCTGAAACAGCACAGTTATTTCATAATGAGGACATAAGAACTCAAGGGAGTAAACTCACAAGGCTGAAAGGGGCATTGCAAGGCATGAGAGTGCTACCAAAGGCTGCATTCAGACTGATGGAAGTGGGAAGGCTTTGGGGCTCAGCAATTTGTGGCTTAAAGTTTGCTAAGAGGAGATGGAGGAATGGGGGAGATTCAAAATGCAGTGGGCAACAATGATCTTTCCCTAAACCACACACGTGCACCCAATGCTTCATTTGTAAGCAAATATTTAACAGAAAAGGCCAGTATTCTATATCAGCTACTTAGTTATGTATTCCCTCAAAACCTGGTGGAAACATCATTTACCCACATTCTGATCACTGGCAGGTTGGACCTCCCTCTCCCCATGCATCTAACACTTGATAAAGCAGGTTGCAGGGGGAGATTTATGATTGTGGCAATAGTATCAAAATTGTGACTAAGTAGTGATTGTGAATACAAAACAGTTGCCTAGCTTTACTCATCTATAACTGTTTCATATTTATGATTGCTACTTAGTTAATTGTGTCACTACTGTCACAATCTTAACTCTCCTTAATTTACTTTATTGGGCATCATCTGCTCTGGGAAGAAGGAGGTCCATTAATGGTAATCACAACACGGTTGAATGATGTTTCTGTTAGGTTTGGAGGGGGGCTCAAGATAGGAGGGGTTACTTTGTTACCCTGGCTTCTGGGGGTCTCTGGGGGGACACCTGAATTTTATAAAAGTTGGGGAAATTAGCAGAGAACAACTTGGCAAAGTAGAGGGCAGGGCAACCCAGAGAGATCTTTTTATCCTATGCCTATGGGGTCAGACTGCATGAGAAAGAAAGAAAAGTGTCCTTTTAAATGGCCTTTTATTTGGTAAAATTGGCAAAGTTTATTCACACTCTCACACACAACACATTCACTCACACAAGCATACAGGGACTGTCAAGATGAAAAGAGGTGAAAAATGATAGGGGAAAAGTGGAGGGAATTAGAAGCAGTGATACTGTACCTGATCTTGAAGTCTTTGGTCGGAGAAAAGGCAAAGCGGAGGAAAACTCAGGGCAAGAAGGGGGCTGAGGGGAGTCTCAACTAACAGAGTGACAGTCTGCTAGTCTAGCATGGGAGAGCTCCAAATTAGGTCTCAAAAGGAGGTCTAGTTATAGGGCAATACCTCAGGGGCAGGCCTTTTTCCGGAAAGGGACAATAGCTGAAACTGAAGGATAATGGTTGCTTGATAGCTGCCTGATGGCTGTACGATGGTCACATGATGGTTGCATCATGTAACTGGACCTTGCCTTGGTATGTCTTGCTTGTTGCAAGCATTCAGGGGGAATCAGGCAATCTCCCCAAAGTACTGTTGTGGCTGATGGCCCATTACCTGTGTGGACGTGCCTTTCCAAGGTTTCCAGTGGAAGCATGACAGGGAAAGTTTCCGGTCTTTGGTCTTTTGTCCGATCATTGTCCTGGCTGTCTACACACCAGCCTGGTCACCTCTGGCTTATATGAATTTTAACATTAAAATTATACTCCCTGGGGCTGGGTCTTCTAACAGAGATTACAATTTAGTTAGGTATACTTAACTAGGTAGCTTGTAGAATCTCGGCCAAAATATCCAAACCTTGCCAAGTGTACATTTCTGAGACTATTAGAATTATCGAATGTACTGCTGGCTTGGAGAACACATGAAAGATTGCTGTTGTTAGCATTATTGTTATTCGCCCCCCCATCCTCTTCCTCTTCCTCCTCCTCCCCCATCTTTTCCCCAAAACTGGGATTCAATGCAGATTACAAATGAAACAAAAATACAAATGAAACAAAACTGCAATGTAAAATAGGACAAAACTATTAGCAACATTAAAACAATTTAAAAATACAGTTAAACATGATTAAAAGCAGTTGAAAAACCAACTTAAATTAAAATTAAAATAAAAAAATACAATTAAAACAGTACAGCACATTTTAGGTACCCCTTCTTTAAAAACCTTCAGTCTTAAAAGCCTGTAGTAAACAATAATAATAAATCATCCTCCTAGCAACAGAAAGTCAGCAAGGAGAGGCTGATCCCAGCCTTCCTAGGAAGGGGGTTCCAGAACTTAGGTGCAGTTTCCAAGAATGCCTGCTCTCATGTCATCACTAGGCATGCATGTGAGGGTGGTAGGGACTGAAAGAATATTTGAAGACTCAGGTAGGGGCTTCTTGGGTGTCTGGAAACCCTGACAAGGTGAATTCCGAAACTCCTTTTTCACCTCTGCTCCAGCTTTCAAATAGACTTAGAGGACAATTCCTGCTCCCCTCACTCGTCATTACACTGTAGCATCAGGGGAAGGTCAAGAAACAGTTGAAGATCCTCTGGCTATCTTCCGATAGCTGGTGCATGATGACAATGTCATCTTCTGGGACTTCTGAAGGACTCTTGGGAGATCACAGAGGATGCATGCATTGCTGAGCACTAGCTATTCAAACATAGCTGGGTGGATAATGATTCTTGGCTGCTGCTCACTCTTCCCCAGCCATGTTGGAGGGGAGGAAGCAGGGAAAGCTGAAATGGGTAGGGAGATGTTCTCCCCTCTGCAAGGATGTCTTGGAACTTTGTTCTCACCGCAGGGAAAAAATTGATTAAATTTTGTGTTTTCCCATACAGGACAAAAAATGATAAAAAGAAGTCCCTGCCTAAAAGGTTGTGGGACTGAGAGAAGGACCTCTTCTAGGTATCTTGCGGCCAGGGCAGGCCTCATATGGGGAGATGTGATCTATCAGATAGGCTGTATGGGTCATAACCAGCACTTTGAACTGTGCCTAGAAACAGACTGGAAACTGGCGGAGCTGTTATAACATGAGGCTAATATGGAAGAAAGCCTTTCTTTAAAAATTAATTAATTAATTAATCACAAATGCACACACTGTAAAAGAATACATAGCATCAATATCTAACATCTTCATTTTCATTTGTGAATGGCAGAAAATTAAAATGGAGTGAAGATGTTGGGCTGTGAGTTAGCTTCTGCAGATGCCATGGGCCATTCTTCCATTTGGTCAACAGTCAGAAAACTCTTAATTTTAACAGCTGCAACTGAAGTACAGATTTCCTCATTTAGCTTCAATGGATTTTCCTTCAAAAGACTTGAAGGAGGCAGACCTCTCTATTCAACAGAATGCTGGGAAGTAATGCATTGCAATAATAACACATTTTGAAAATTACTAGTTTTATATATTCCCTTTGAAAGTAATATAAGGTCTGGTAACATTACTTTTTCATGTAATGAGTAACATTACCCATTTGAGTAACATTACTCACTTGCAACTCATTACTTTTTCATGTAAAGAGTAACAAGGGAACAGTATTATTCTGGGCAAGGATTCAGTGAGTGCTGCAAAAAATAGCCCAAATGATATAGATAGGGCAGGCCAAGTAGAACTAGAGACCAACGGGGGGAGGGAAAGTAACTTTAGTATAAGACTTCCAGGAAGGGCACATGGTCTCAAGTGCCTCTACACTAATGCACAGAGCATGGGAAATAAGCAAGATGAACTCCAACTCATAGTACAGCAAAATAAATATGATTTAATAGGCATCACTGAAACCTGGTGGGATGAATCTCATGATAGGAATGTAGGAATAGGGGAGTATAACCTATTTCGCAGAAATAGATCAAACAAGAAAGGAGGAGGAGTAGCCTTATATGTCAAGGATGTTTTCACCTGTGAAGAGATCCATGACTTAAATCTGGGAAGCCAAGTCGGGAGCATCTGGGTAAGAATTAAGGGAGTGAGAAACAATAGGGATGTGATTGTGGGGGTTTGCTACAGGCCTCCAGGACAGCTTGAGGACTTGGATGAGGCCTTCCTGGAGCAGATGACCACACATTCAAAAAGGAGAGATGCAGTGTTAATGGAAGATTTCAATTATCCTGATATTTGTTGGCAGTCAAACTCTGCCAAGACTGCAAGGTCCAACAGGTTCCTCACTTGCCATGCAGACTATTTCATGGTCCAGAAGGTGGAAGAGGCAACAAAGGGATCGGCTATCTTAGATCTGATCCTGACCAACAGGGATGATGTAGTTGATGAGGTGGAGGTGGTGGGATTCTTAGGAGGGAGTGACCATGCTCTTTTGGAGTTTGTCATTCAGTGGGAAGGAGAAGCCAAGTGTAGCCAGACACGCATCCTAAACTTTAAGAAAGCTGATTTCTGTAAACTTAGGGAGTTACTTGCTGAAATCCCATGGTCAAGAATACTAAAAGAGAAAGGAGTTCATGATGGGTGGGAGTTTCTTAAAAGTGAGATACTGAAGGCACAATTGAAAACTGTGCCAATAAAAAGGAAAAATGGCAGGTGTCTAAAGAAACCGGAATGGTTGACTAAAGAACTCTCAGCTGAGCTAAGTGTTAAAAGAAACATATACAGGAAATGGAAGAATGGTGAAACCACCAAAAAGGAATTCAAGCAAATAGCCAGGCTATGTAGGGAGAAGGTCAGAAAAGCTAAAGTGCAGAATGAACTCAGGCTTGCCAGAGACATTAAAAACAATAAAAAAGGCTTTTTTAGATATGTCCGCAGCAAAAGGAAAAACAAGGAAATGATAGTGTCGCTGCATGGAGAAGATGGCAAATTAATAATGGAGGGAAGAAAGAAGGCAGAACTACTCAATGTCTTCTTTGCCTTAGTTTTCTCCCAAAAAGATAGAAGTACTCAACCTGGGGGATGGGGAGCAGGTGAGGAAGGGGGGAAAATGCAGCACAGAATAACTAGAGAAGTAGTACAGGAATATTGGCTAAACTAGATGAATTCAAGTCTCCAGGACCGGATGAATTACATCCAAGGATATTAAAAGAACTGGCAGAAGTCATTTCTGAACCACATGCAATAATCTTTCAGAACTCTTGGAGAAAAGGAGAAGTCCCAGCAGACTGGAGGAGGGCAAGTGTTATCCTCATCTTCATGAAGGGGAAAAAAGAGGACCCAAATAATTATCGCCCGGTCAGCCTGACATCAGTACCAGGAAAGATCTTAGAGCAGATCATTAAACAGTCAGTTTGTAATTACTTAGAAAGCAATGCCGTAATCGCTAAAAGTCAACATGTATTTTTCAGAAATAAGTCATGCCAGACTAATCTTATCTCTTTTTATGATAGAGTTACAAGCTTGATAGATGAAGGGACTGCTGTAGACGTAGCATGTCTTGACTTCAGTAAGGCCTTTGACAAAGTTCCCCATGACATTCTTGCAAAGAAGCTAGTAAAATGCGGGCTGGACAAGGCTGCTGTTAGATGGATTGGTAATTGGTTGACCGACCAAACCCAAAGAGTGATCACGAATGGCTGCTTTTCATCCTGGAGAGAAGTGACTAGTGAGGTGCCGCAGGGTTCTGTCCTGGGCCCAGTGCTTTTCAACATCTTCATCAATTACTTGGATGAAGGAGTGGAGGGCATGCTGATCAAATTTGCAGATGATACCAAATTGGGAGGGGTTGCTAATACCCCAGAGGATAGGATTGAATTTCAAAATGACTTTTACAGATTGGAGAGCTGAGCCAAAGCTAACAAAATGAATTTCAACAGAGAGAAATGTAAAGTCCTGCACTTAGGCAGAAAAAAAAAAAGGAATGCACAAATACAGGATGAGAGATGTGTGGCTGGATAGCAGTACATGTGAAAGAGATCGAGAAGTCTTGGTAGATCACTAGCTGAACATGAGTCAGTAGTCTGATGAGGCAGCCAAGAAAGCCAACACAATTCTTGGTTGAATCAATAGGAGTATGGTGTCTAGATTGAGAGAGGTAATGGTACCACTCTATTCTGCATTGGGTAGGCCTCATTTGGAATACTGAGTCCAGTTCTGGGCATCTCAATTCAAGAAGGATACTGACAAGATGGAATGTGTCTAGAGGAGGGCGAACAAAATGGTGAAGGGTCTGGAAGCCATGCCCTATGAGGAACGGCTTAGGTTGCTAGGTATGTTTAGAAGAAGAAGAGAAGGTTAAGAGGGGATATGATAGCCACGTTTAAATATTTGAAGGGATGTCATGTTGAGGAGTGAGCAGGTTTGTTTTCTGCTGCTCCAGAGACTAGGACAAGGAGCAATGGATTCAAGCTGCAGGAAAGGAGATTCCACTTGAACCTCAGGAGGAACTTCCTGATGGTCAGAGCTGTCTAGCAGTGGAATATGCTGCCTCAGAGTGTGGTAGAGTCTCCTTCTTTGGAGGTTTTTAAGCAGAAGCTGGATGGCCATCTGTTGGGAATGCTTTGATGTGTGTTCCTGCATTGCAGGGGGTTGGACTTGATGGCCCCTGTGGTCTCTTCCAAATCTATGATTCTATGATTCTACTCAACTTGTTTACTTGTTATTTTTGGGGAGCAAATATGCTTTAAGTGGGCTTTTTGAAGAAATTCTCATCCATTAGATTATTTTCTTATTACTTTAGATGGATTTTAAATTGGAGCCTAGAAGTAATAAGTAACTTAAGAAACTACTTTGTAAATACCATTGCAAGGAGTAAGAGTAATACTTTACTTTTAAACCTCACAGGTAACTGTTATGATTTCCTTAGTAGAATAAATAATTTATTGTTGAAAGCCACCTTGGGTCCCATTTTGGGAGAAAAGTGGCATACAAGTATAACAACCAACCAACCAAACTTCACAAGCTCAGCACCACCTTATGAATGTAGAGGGTAAAGGTGATCTACTGCAGTTGTCACGTCTTTCAACATTTCAACATATAAAGTTATTTTAGAATGTGAGCAAGTAAACACATTCACTTTTATGTAACAACCTGCAAATAATACTGTGTCTATGTAATCTATGCAATGAATGAATAGTTGAAGTAGGGTAGGTCTAAGGGGAGAGCATTGTTAGATAAAGACAGAGCTTTACAGTTTACTTAAATAATTACGTGCCTTTACCATTCCAAATCTCTGAAGTATCTACTCTTATAGATACTTTGTATTCTGAAAAAGTAATGGTTTACTTTCTTGTTACCTGAACATAACTGAAATAGTTACTCTTCATTAGTATTAAATTCTACTGCAAAACGTATCTACCTAGTGAAGCCACACATTCCTGTAACTATGAAAATAACTAAAGACTAGTTACAGTTACTAGTTACTGTTACAAAAAGAACAAAGTCATGTTACAACCATAATGCAATTTTGGGATGTCTATGTTACTGCAAAAGGGAACTGATTGCAAGTAACTCATTGTTTGTAATTGATCACTTACAAGGTTTGTGTGTTGGTGGCTTTTTGGCTAGCAGATGAGAGTCCATGGTGTCTAGAGAATTAATATTAAAAATAAATACTTCTCAAAATGTCAGTTTCACAGATAGGCAGCCTATGGCTACAGGAGCTGGCTGCTGTTTGCGACATTTGTAGAACAGATCAAAATGAGCTCCTGTCTTTCCACAGGAAGGGGCTTGAGTGTGCTTAAGGTATAGAAGCACATTAAATTCCAGAACTGGCCTTTTCACGTTCAAACTCCAGCCACAGCACAACAGCCAGACTGTTGCAACAGCAATGCCAGAAAAACAAGCACTTCTGAAGCAGCCAACTGCTTTCTGTCTGCAAACAAATGTGCCAAATGTGCCATTCCAGTTGGATGTTTCTGCTGCAATGGCCATACGACGAAGCTGTTTCAAAACAAAAAGCGGGACTAGTCTGAGCCAAGTTTTTCCTTGAGTTTTTCACACATTGCAAAGTTGATTTGCAGATGTCACAAAGAGCAATTTAGTGCCACCCAGTGTTGGCAGCTTGAAAAAGAAAGGTTACTTTAGGTTACAACAACCAACCATTGTTCAGTTAAACACAGGGAAAAAATACAGATCTTGGCTCTTGCTCAATGTGTCAGAGGTGATCTCTCTCTCTCTCTCTCTCTGTGAGCACTACACAGCTTTAGTGGAGCATGGAAGTGTAGTTTCCACAAAGCACCACTGCTTTGAGCCACTCTCTTTCGGTTGTGCTGGTGTGGTTTTTAAACGACAATTTCCAAATAACTGATGCAAAGTGAGTTCCTTTTGCTGTGTACTCGGCTG